>JAAGNO010031178.1:160567-186240 GCA_033439905.1 Ceryle rudis
ACACATCCAAATGGGTTTTGAAAGTCTCTAGAGAAGGTGACTCCACAACCTCTCTGCGCAGCCTGTTCCAGTGCTCCGTCACCCTCACAGTAAAGAAGTTACTTCTCATGTTGAGGTGGAACCTTCTATGCTCAAGTTCATACCCATTGCTCCTTGTCCTACTGCTGGGCACTACAGAAAAGAGATTGGCCCCTTCCATTTGACCTCCACCCTTCAGATATTTAGAGACATTAATAAGATCCCCTCTCAGTCTCCTCTCAAGACTAAACAGCCCCGGTTCCCTCAGTCTTTCTTCACAGGGGAGATGCTCAAGTCCCTTAATCATCCTCATTCCCGAGTCTGTGAAAATTTGGCCTACATTCCCTCCTCCCTGAAGAGCTGTTCTCCAGTGTTTGGTAATGTAATTTTTTAGTGTTAAAAATCCCAACTCAAGCCTCTCATTAGCAACCATAAAATGATCCATGCAAGATGCTGCAGATGTTCTGTGAAAACTGCAGTTTGGATGCAGAGAAAAAGATGGTGGGTAGGAATGTAGAGCCACTGAAAGTTCTGTGAGAAAAAATGCATTTTTAATCCTTATGGGTAAAAGCCAATAGTTGAAGAAAATAAAGTTGTTCCAATATGAAATTTGGGAAAGGGTGTGGGAATCATGGGTTTAGAACCATATTGCACTGGGAACCCTACACCAAAAATTGAGCGAAACGTTGCCAGATTTTCCTAATATAATCCGAGAGAATTCCATTAGCATTTACCAGGTGGCAAAACGTAATGAAACTAGAGCACAAGTTTTAAGGGAAAACAAAAAAGTACCAAATGAAACAAAGTAGAAAAATCTAAGATTCTTAAGAACATTTGGAGACATGAAATTCCAATGGCTTGCAAGAAATGGTATTGAAGACTTGAGAGCAAACCGAAGTCTATGTATGAACTGTCACACTGGAGGGGATTTCTCACTAGTAACTTGTTCAAGAGTCCTTCTTGCCCAGAGCCTGGATTATTATTGTGTAAGTAGGATCCTCGACCACATGTAGATGTGATTCCTAAATTTACAGCGAGCAATTTCAGAGAAACCTGGTCATTTAAGATGTGGGCAGGTGTGGCTGGTAGGCTAATTCTTTCAGTAGCAAAAATACATAGACATCATTAAAAGGCAGTGCTTGTAATTCTCTCCAAAACAAGGCTGAACATAAGGGGTGGCATTCAGCTAATCTGCACAGTAAAGATCTCCATGGGAGCTAGTCACTGGACACTTTCCTTACAGTTAAAGAGAAGACAGCTCTGGAGGTGTTTCTGACCAGCTTGAGCTGTCTACTTTAAAACAACATGAGTTGTACACTAGAACACATGTTCCTCTCTGTTATCTGTAAGTCTAAATGAGATTTAACATTTTGCCACACGGCACAGAAATTTGCCAAAATGATGCCAGATGCAAATATTGTCTGGCCCGCCTGCGATGTATCTAGTCCTTGTAACACCTTCAAAAGGACTGCTGTGTTTAGGAATAGATTATAGGCAAATTGCTGTGTGAGCTGCTCCTAAAATTCTGAAGAAAGAAATGGTCAACAGGAGATATGATGAGCACCTATATATGGAAAAAAAAAAATAAAAGTTCTCAGCTAGACCTGTATTCCATTGACTTCAACAGAAAGCAAAACTCAAAACTCTTCAAAACTAGAAAGAGTCAAAATTTATCAACCAAAACAGTCTGTGATGTTCATCCAAGGAACATGAGATCGATAGTCTAGCACAGTCATAAATTACTTCTTTCCTGGAAAAAAAGGTGTATTGTTTTTGTGTTACTGCCTTTAATACACAAAAATAGTATGATTAGAATATAGGAGTGTTAAATGTATTTTCTAATAACGAGAACATACATTAACTAGAACAGAATATATCGAACATATATTAATATATGTCACAAATAGAGCATATATTAACTAGAATAGTTAATATGTCACTAGTTTATGCCACTATTTATGTCATTATATGTCAGTAGTGAATATATATCACAAATACTAACTATTCTAGTTAATATATGTCACTAATTGTGACAGTGACAAAAGAGCACTTTCATGTGATGGTCTGGAACTTACACATACAAGAAAGTAATCAGGACTTCAGACACAGTACTGCAAATTACGTACAATGTAATGGGCAGGGAAGAATTATATAAAATGATAGCAAAGATTATTCTAAAAACTGAGGAACCAAATTCAGAACGTCATTTGGCATACCCAATTTGCAGTCTTGAAGTCTGGGCTGCCACCTGCTGCAACACTCTTCACTAGGAATCTTAGGCTTAACGGGACTCAATTTTCATTACTAAACCTTGACTTTTACCCTGTTTCTTTCTTCTGACCCTTGGTGCCCTGTGTCCCATGGATAGTATCATTGTAACTGAGTAAATTCAGACTTCCTCCCTTTCTGTCCCTTGATTTTCCAGGTCAGTGTTAGTCTCCCCACTGCTCACCCTCTGTGATTTCAGAAATGTCGTTCCCTGCGATTTGCCCATTATGATTTTACAGCAGGGTCAAATGCTGGACACACACTGCTCCCTCTAAAAAATGGAATTAAACAGCATGGGCTCAGTTACTGCCATAGGAAAATATAGACTCAGCAACTGCCAAGCACATCAGGGTCTTTATGTTTGCCACAGTATGGGCCCAGGTGGTACATATGCCCACAATATGGACGTAAGCAGCAAGGTGAAGATGCACCTTGTTACCATCTCTGTTGAACATGTAGCATCTTCCATAGAGAGAGGACACAAGAAGACCTCCTGGCTTCATAAACACCAAGATCCAAACCAGAAGAGGCTGCAGGGAAATTGGTGGGTTGCATAGCATGAAAAGAGATTAGAATTTATTGCTCAGAACATGGTCAGATGCTAAGGGAAGATTGCTGAGATGTCATTTGATTAACTTGCAATGTGTATTTATCCTTCGTAAACAGTGCAGTAGGAAGATAGCTGACCCTTCCAGGATGTATTGCAGTTACGTGTCCCAACACAAGCTCTTCATTCCTGCACACCCCAGAGTACTGGAGGAAGAAGACGGAGCCTGGATCTGTGGGCTCTGTGGTTTTGGGGCTTTGGTTCCTGCTCAGCAATTGTATCTTCTGGGTGCTCTTCTGAGCTGCATTCATGTACTTCCTGCAGCTGGGGATTCAGGCCACATTCCTTGCTCAGATTTGCCCTCAAAACTATTCATGGTGACTTGTGATCCCCAGTATCACCCTCTTCACCCTCCCACCCTATTTTTACTTTTTTTCTTTTTTGTCCTGCATGATCTGTTGTTTTCATAGGTGGGCTCTCACTTGGAGTGGTGGGGCTTGCAGCATGTGCTGTGGGGCTTGCAGCATGGGCTGTGCTGCACAGAATGATCCAGCAAGCAGCACCCCTTGTCTCTTAGGGCCAACCTTTGGGTTTCTTAGTGACCAAGGAAGAGTCTTTTCGCTGCTATGAGATTCCTTTCCTTGCATATCAAATACATGGGTGCGATCACCTGAACATCACCTGCGTTGAGTTTATTTCATGGGGAAGGAAACCAGGAGAGAGAAGAATCCCCTTGCTCTATGGAGCACTGATACCCTCTAGTGGTAAAACCGCAGGAGTTTTTAGGCAAAAAGTAATGATTTCACTTACTGTCTTCTGTCTTCCTCTTGGACAAAAATCTGCACATCATCTTTAATTGACAGTGCTGTTCCGTTGAATATCTTAAATTCACGCCTTTAGTTTAAGTAGCTGATGATGTAATTTCCTTGGACTGTTTTCAGTGTGTTTTGCCCTTCATTAAATCATTTAAATGATACTTGTGAGTTGAATGGTGATCTAATTTTCACATGATGTAAAGATATGGCTGTAATGGAAAGCATCAAGTAGCAGCAGCTCAAGGCTTTAAGTGGAGAATTAGTGATGGCAGCACTGTAGCGGCTGTAACGTGGCAGTTCATAGGTGGTTTATAGCTAAGCAAAGAAATCATGTTGTCGTGGTTGAGTTTGTACCAGTTTGCTCACAGAGGTGCAGGGCAGCTGGACTGTGTGTCTTGGGAAGCCACTGAGCCACTGGCTTTAGAATTGTAAGGTGGGGCCAGCAAGGTGTGGTGTGACAAAGCAAGCTTGGGGGCATGGCAGGAACATGGCAGAATTGCTAAGTTAACTGTCAAATGTCTTGAGCAGCAGGAGGGTGGTTATAATAGCTAGATGGTAAAAGACACAATCTGGACCCAAAATCTGTTTCCAACCAACAACATAACCCTTGCTCTAAAGCATGGCTGGTGAGTGAGAGAAACGTGTCAAAGGCATCCGGAATTATTTAGCATGAGTAAACACATTTGTTATCTATTCTAACCTTGCTCAAAATGGCTGATCTGACCTTCATGTGGCATAGGAAACTTCAATCTCAATAGCTAATGTCAGGAAAGCCACAGCAAAGTAGTCCTTCGGGGTTTGCTGTGAACTGTTTCACTGTTGCCTGTTTGTTGAATGCTGGTTGGTGCTGTTTAGGATGAAATTCCCCCCCCAAAAGGCTTCAGGAGCCATCTGGAACTCACCTCTCTCCTTTTACTCCCATCTGCAGAAATGTTGCAAATCCTGAGAACACACTCCCATAGCTGAAGGCTTTCCCTATACGTGAAGGAAACAAACCCCCAAGATGGGTTAGGTGACATGCCTCTGAGATGAGCCTCCCTTCCCCCTGGTCCTTGCTCACTGCCTTCACACCTCAGGACTCTGCTCTTTTTACCCAGTGAAACAGAGTGGAGTTCTATTCAGCAAGAAGTGAAATCACACTTTAGGCATCAGATTGAAATTCCAAACAAGTAGTACACACTAAACATGAGTTTGATGCTTAACAAGTTTTTTTTTCCCTGGATGATTTCAATGTGTAACGCCTATCATTTCTGTGATGTACCCTGGCTATGAAAAGGAAACAGAGCTTGTATGGAGACATCCTTCCAGTTTATTCACTAAGCTCTGAAATATTTCCATGGCCACCTGCCCCTCTGTTCCCATGGATCAGGTTTTGGGAGTATATTAAAATGCCCAGGATCTGGGTACATGAAGTGCTAGTGTATGAGCTTCCCCTACTCTGCTTCACAGTAATCACTTACAAGGCTCCCTTGATTTTTCTTACCTCTTTACGTACAAAAGATTTTCAATGGCTTGAACCTGGGACTAGTTTTACAAAGCAGATCAACGTGTCTTTAGATTGGACTGAATTGGATTTGCCAGCAGTGGGAGTTAAATTTTCTGTCAAATCCCTGTGTTCTGGAGCCTCACAGACAATAGCACAGGGGCAGTGATTTATCACGCACTGCATTAATTGGAGAGCAGAACTTTACCCTCTCTGTTGTTTCTCTTTCAAACCTTTTTCTTTCTTTTCATCTGCATAGAAATGAGTGCAAAAACACAAAGAAAAATAAATGCAGTGCAGTTTTCAAAGGGAAGGTTGGTCCTGGTGCTGCATTGTACTGAAGTGTTTACTGTTTCTCAGTTCTCAGAATGTACCAAGTAGATTTATTCACTGTAACTGCAGTGCTGTTTTCTGAAGTGCACAGCACATCAGCTTGGAATAAACCTCCTGAGCACTACAGTCCTCTGCCATACCATACAATCCCTTCCCAAAACTAAGTATCATCTGTTTTCTTCCTGAAGAATGCAAACAAGTTAATAAATGTCTGTCCCAGCACCGTTCTGGTTTAGGATTTTGCCATGATTTCTTGGCTTCAGGCCCCCCTGGCCAGTTGAGAACTTTGATCTTCATGAGAGCCCACCTTACTGCTCACTGATGCCAGTAGCCATCCCCTGAAGGTCTCCACCTAGGTTTTTATAGGCACCATCTCCAATGCAAATGCAGAGAGGGGTAACAATGCTGTATATGGTTTTTTTTCCTTTTATTTTGATCCAGGTTTCTGATTGTCTTGGGGTGTTTGATCTTAGCTGTCCTGACAACTTTCAAGGAGTATGAAACTGTTTCAGGAGACTGGCTCCTCTTGCTGGTAAGTTGACTGTCTGCTGCACCACTATGGTCATGTCCTTGAATTGAAATCAGCCCCATCAGCAGTGATGAGAACTTACTCCCAGCTCTGCATGCAATCAGATTTCTTCTCTTGGTCTTGGATCAGTGACCACTTACATATTGGAGAGTTCCTGATCCATTGTCAACAGCAACTGAGTAAAAGGGAAGAAAGAAGAGAGAAAAGCCTGAGACTTTTAAATAATGGCATCTCAGCATTTGCCTAACAGTTCTCCCACTGAAGTATCAATACATTTCCTATTGACCATTCCTGACCTGAGCATATTTGAAAACTTATTTTGATTCATTCTACATTATTCTACCAATCCCAGCATTTCTTTCAAGGGGCGTCATCAGAGTTGGACTCATCCTTATACCAAATAGCAGCATAACTGAAATTGTTGCAAGTAGTGCTTCCAGTGACTATCCATGAGAGAAAGTGTATTTGCAGCGGATGTATTCCTCTGTTTCCAGCATGCTTGTTTTATAAATGCTGGAGTTCATGTTCAAGACTGTGTTTCTGTAGGCCTCCCCTTTGGCAGAAGAAGAAAAAAACCTCAGTATAAACATGATGTATTCAGCATTTTATGAAAATGACCCTAACAAAGAACTTCCTCTGCTCCCATAGCTGTCATGAAATGGAGAACACAATCCCCCCCTTAACCTGGCCCTCTAGAAAAGCATCCCTAGGGAAATTGCATGGCAGGCATAGTTGTGGGATCTCAATTTTCATTTTCCCTTGTACCCTCAGAGACATGTAGATCCAAGCAAGGACTAAATGCCAAAAGGAATGAAAGGTGAATTCCCCTTGCATGTTGCTTTTCAAAAAGTGCGTGTATGAAAACACCCTGATCCCCTAGGGAATGTGAAACTCACTCTTGGTCCCTGCTACCCTGATCAGATCCCTCTTTTCACATTTGAAAAAAAACCCTTAGGTTATTTTTCCTTCTCTTGTGCTTGCTTTTATGTGGCTTTCAGTGGTTTTCAGAAGTGCCTAGCAGCTGTGGGTGCGAGTGTCTGGAAGAATCCCCCTTTCCTCCTTGTCTGCTATTCAGAGAGGAAAGCTAACTGTGTGCCCCATGCTGCCCTTGGCCCATCTTCAGAGAAGCTCTCTCCTCCCCATTACCTCCCCATGCTTAGAAGAGTTCTTGAGCAAGGTGGAAAATATCATTTTCCCATGTGCCAGAAATTTAAGGGGATGATATATACCTTAAATTTGTCTTATACATGCCTTTATCACTGCCTTAAATTTATGACCATAAAAAATATACTGTACCCTGTCCCTGTCCCTGTAGATATGGCTGCATGAATGAGCTGCTGGTGGGTAACCCTGGGTGTAGATATACAGTGCACTGGGGACTTTGCAAGCACGACTCATATGTCTTCTCATTTCATGTGAAACAGGAGGTCTTTTTGTGACGTAACTGCCCTTCCATTAAGGCAGGCTAAGCACTTCACCTTTACCCAATAGCAGGGGAACATCCTTTCTCCAGAGTACTTAGCAAGCTGTAAAGCTGTGTCCCTCTTTGCCCTGCATCTTTCATCAACCTGTATTATTATTCTTCCTGCTTTTTTCCCCTCTTTCTCACACACACATACCCCAATACTTGTACCTCATCTGTTTCCTTCAGCTATCTCCATGAGTCCAGAATTACTGCAAAACTTGTAACAAGTCTAACAATGTAGTTTATGTCTTTGATACAGGAAACTTTTGCCATTTTCATCTTTGGAGCAGAGTTTGCCTTAAGAATCTGGGCTGCTGGGTGTTGCTGTCGCTACAAAGGATGGAGAGGGAGACTCAAATTTGCCAGGAAGCCGTTGTGCATGCTGGGTAAGCACATGCTCTCGACGTCTGTTTTCCCCATTATGTCCTTTTCCTTCTAAGCCAGTTTGAGGGCATGTCCAAGAACCAGTGAGTGGCAGTGCAAAGAGCACAGAAATCAGATCTGTCTTTTGTACTAGGAGCTGTGTCCTGCTTGGAGTTGTTACTTGAAGTATCCATCAATAACAGCTGATTCAAAAGGCTTTTGGGTGACTGACTGGTCAGTGAGCTAAAAATGGCTCTTTGTACTCTTCAAGCACACTTTTCGCATCCTGAGTACCACTGCATTTTCCTTAAGCTCATCCCAGATTCTGTCTTTCGGTTTCAAACCACTTCAGCTCCCACCGAGGTGCCATCTTCCCCAGCCCTCTTTTATGTTCATATGTTGTGTTTTACCTTTGTAATGTTGGTTGATCTGCATTTGCAGGCACATATCTTTGTGATTTCGCCCATGTTATCTTTCAGGCTTGAAAGGCACTGCCTATAACTATCATAAAACTACTCACTAGTCATGTGTGAATCCTCTCCAAAAACTCCCTGTGGTGACCACAAACCAACTAGACAACATTTAGAAGCTTGCTCTGTCCTGAGCACCTGCCATGCACATCCACATTCATTCACTGTTTCCAGGACTTTCTCATTTATTTTTCTGCTTTTCCCGCCAAGCGTTAGCTTTTTGTTCTTTATTTGTACAGCACATAGCTCTCTGGGGAGCCATGGTGCTGCAGTTACATGAATACATCACCCTCTGCCCTCTCCCTCCGTTTGTTCACCTTGTGGGTCTAAATGGTAGACAAAATTGAAACAAATTTTCTTTGTGTGTCTGTGCTATCTTCAATTTAGTAGTGCTCCTTTGGGTGCTACAATTGTATAAATACATCTTACACCTCTAATAGCATTGTGAAGGCAGCAGGGTGCGGCGTGAGCAAGTGGGATTGATACTGTCTCATGACTTCTTGGTAAAAATGTCATCTCATTGCTGACGACGAATCTTCATTGATATTTGGGTAAAGAACAGAAATGATCCCACTGGATTTATTAATATCATCTCTTGGTTGTCACTGGCACAAGTTTGTTTTGAGAATGATTGGGAGTGAATAAATCTGAAACCCATACGGTGCCGCTCTTTTCAGCTAGAAATAGAATATGAAGACAGTTTGAAGACTGAGTGTCTGGAGAATGTCTGAAGCCTTTTGGTACCACTTTTGGATTTTTCTTTTTTCTTGTATGTGTATAGGATCAAAAATCAGAGGGTGAAAAAAGGAAAAGAAAGAAAAAGAAGTAAAACAAGAAGCAGTAATGTAATTTGCATTTCAAACCTCTTCCATCTGATCAGCAAATTGGCCCTGTGGGTGCTTGCAAAAAACCAGTAGTACAGCCTAAAGAACAAAATACTAGATGCACCATCACAAACTGAATTTCTTATCTGCCCGCCTGTTCACTGTGGTGTTCCTGCAGGACAGATGAATTTAAGGCTGTTTATATATCAGCGTTAGGACACTGTTTCTGTGCATCCCTAAGCTAGCTCAGGCAGTGTCTCAAGTCCTGTGCATCTATCTGTAAACAGATTACAAGGCATTCTGGTGGGTTCTGCCCATGATGCTGACTGTGTGGCAGGTGCAGATATCTGTTCAACTGGCAAGAGAAGGCATTTTCGGGCAGCTTTAAAATTAGCCTAGGGAAATTTGCAGTACAACCAGATGGGATTAAGAAGCAGGTGATGGGGCCACTTTTGTTGGCAGGCTTTGTTCTTTTCGCCTTGCAGATATCTTTGTGCTGATTGCTTCAGTGCCAGTGGTTGCTGTTGGGAACCAGGGCAATGTTCTGGCCACGTCTCTCAGAAGCCTCCGCTTCCTTCAGATCCTACGGATGCTCCGAATGGACAGGCGGGGCGGCACATGGAAACTTTTGGGATCAGCCATTTGTGCACATAGCAAAGTAAGTGAGGAGCTTGCAGGGTTCAGCTGGGTTTTGAGGGAGAGACATTGAAGAGAAAGAGGGGATGCACAGGTACAGCACTGCCTTGGGATTACATCTAGTAGTTCAAGCAGTAGTTTTGTCCTTTCAGCTTTATTGCCTCTTCCATTCCCTGAACCATTTCAGCCCCTTGTTTTACCCTTCTCTACTCATTAGTGGTGCTGGGAAGTGACAAGAGACGTTGTTCATTCCCACACTCATTAGAACAGAAATTTTACCTTCACACTGAATGAGAGCAGGGACATCCCTTTAACAGTTAAGTATGTTGGAATCTTTGACAGAAACACCTCTGTAGTCGCATCATGTTTGTAGTGGCTTCTCAGACTTGTCTGATCAACAGATGGTGCAGGACTCCTGGTTAGCAGAAATGTGGTTTCAGAAGGAGCTACTGGTATAATTTCTCTTTGGAAGCATAGGGCAGACAATACAAAGATTCACGCACTGTGAACCCAGACAGACAAAATTTCTAAAATCATCTTTGCTCAGCCTAACTTGACACTATAGTCAGACACAGCCTGTCTCGCACCAGACAGATACGTTGTGTTCCTGTATTTTCACCAAACACTGTTGCAAGTTAAAAACTATCTGCATAAAAATCCTCTAGATGAGATTTCTCATCTGCACAGGGTGTAGGAAAATTGCACATATTCTGTGCTACTTACTACTTTTTCCATGAGTGACATTCCTGACATTTTAGTTGGGTTTTTTTAAATTAAAATGCCAGCTGGCACAGCATAATTAGACTGTGCTTCTTTGTAGTGGCTGATAGGAATACCCACCCTGCTTCATTTCATACCAGCTTCTGTTTCTTTCCCATATAAACTTGCTACAAGGCAGGTGGAACGTAAACACTTATGTCAAAAATGGTTCTCGGGAAACTGAGCCCATGGAAAGGTCTGCGTGCCAAAAACATTGTTTAGAAATTGTTTAATGCTTCATTGTGTGGGGCTTCATTCAACTGTCTGATTCTCTACCACCACCCTTTGGACTTCAGCTGGCTGAGGGAGAGAAGAAGGGGTTGTGAGAACTTTGTTTTACTGGAGATGCTAAAGAAACAATTTTGATAAGAAGATTAGAAGAGACTTTTTTTTGTATTATTTATTTTTTTAATGCAGTTTTCAGAAAATGAAAGGAAGTGGAATATAGATTTTTTTTTGCCCACTTTGAAGACTTTCACCAAGAATGTTTCTACTTTGTTTCAGACATTACTGAGATTTTAATTTGGGTTACTGCATCTCCTACCTAAGCAGGATTAGCCTCACACTCCACTTAGTCTCTCTAAAACAAGGAAGCTCTGTTTTCATTTCCACATAGATGATTTTCAAGGTCTGCTCTTATTGCATCAACTCATGGTAAAAACGTCATTCATGGTAGAACATGCTTCAATATGCCTAAAGAGAAGGAACTGCAGCCTGCAGCCTTGACTTTCTGGACGCAGGGAGAGGGCACAGCCATTGATTTGCCTGCCAAGACTGACCAAGCCTAGGGGCAGCAGCAATGGCAAGAGTCAAGGTCAGGGACAGAGCCCTGCAGCACCTTGCATCATGGGTGCAGCTAAGCCCTTAACCCAGCTTTATCCAGAACTACAACTGCAGATTGCTCCAAGCTAAGATGCCACGTAAGGGCTAATTCTTGTAAATCTCTGCATTATTTCCCAGCAAGTGCTGAGGTGGACTGGTCATGGACTGTGACAAAGGCAGCAGTGACAGCTCTGCTGTTATCCTCAGCACTTCTCTTCTGCCACTGTGGGTACCAAGACTGTTTTCAGACATTATCCATCTGTTTTTTTTGCAGGAACTTATCACCGCTTGGTACATCGGGTTCCTGACACTCATCCTATCCTCGTTCCTTGTTTATCTGGTTGAAAAAGATGTTCCTGAAAAGGATGCTAATGGGGTGGAGATGAAGGAGGAGTTTGAAACCTATGCAGATGCACTGTGGTGGGGTCTGGTAAGTGACTCAAAAAATAACTTATCCCCTTCTTAGAAACTTTGTAACCAAGAAGAGATAAAGTATGGATGTTAAGGATTACAGTGTAAGTGCTGCTAAATTTGGATGAGGAGCATGTTACTGGTATAATATTACCAAGGTAGGGTAACTCCTATGATGAGTTAACAGAACTTATCTCTTTTGATTTTCAGTCAGACAAAGGCCCTTCCCTTAGGTGCTTAAACCCCTTTCAGAAATCAGATCTTGGCTGCTCTTGGCTTCCAGGAAACCTCTCTTTTAGAGGAGTTTCTCTTTGGGTATATCTGCTCTGGCAGAGCCTACGCCTATGGGAGACCTAGCTGTCATGGCAGCAGTGTCCTGCCCGTGAGTGCTACATCCCTCAGAAAATGGCAAAACCAGAGCTGGACAAAGTGGGAGGTGCTGTTGACTCTTGAGGGACAAGAGGCCTTGCAAAGGGATCTAGATAGACTGTGGTGATGAGCAGTGATTAATGGGGTGAAATCTAACAAGTCCAAAATGTCTCTGAGAAGGATAACTCAACACCTCTTTTGCGTCTTACATGCATTCCCCAAGAATCACTCGGGGAGTGCCATTGGTGGTAGGATACTGAGCAAGAGGGACCTTTGATACATCTATTCTTGTCTCTTCTGATGAAGAGAGGAGTATTGGTTTCTGCTACTGCTCATTTGATGATGAAATATTCTTGCCACATGGTAGACAGTATTCATGTTGCTTTGCTACCAATAGCTAGGGGACTTTATATTTTACTGTCACTAAAATTCCATAGCATATTTTTCTATTTGTTGCAGTTCACTCATAAATGGCAAGATTCCTCCCCACCATTATTAATCGAAAGGTCCCAAGTGTTGCATAGAACACCTGGATATTTTCATATCCTTACATATCCAGGACATTTAGGTAGAGTCTCACTGTTGAGAAAAGGAAATCAGCAGTTGTGCAGGAAAGACATAAGTTTTCACAAAGTCATCTTTGTTTTGCAGGGACTGAGACTTCAGGGAGAGGTAGCCCTGACTGTTTGTTAAAGCTCTGCAAGCTGTGACCTGGAAAGTTCCATTCCTAACTGTGCACTGATGGAGGGCAGGAGACTCACTCTGTGTGCAGTGTCACACGGAGTTCCCTTTCAGCAAACACATCCTAAGAGAGGCAGCTCCTTTAAGACTAAGTCCATTTGTCTCTGGACTATAATGCCATTAAAAAAAATTGGTTGGCCCATTGTCAAGACCCTATTTCAAGAGCACCTGTAGAGATAAGTGAGTTATGCAGGTTTCATGGTGACATTTAAAGCAGAGCTGTTGGGCTTTGTTTTTCTTATGGGAAGTCCTGGCCTTTCTGCCCACAGATCACCCTTGCTACGATTGGGTATGGTGACAAGACCCCCAAGACATGGGAGGGACGGTTGATTGCAGCCACATTCTCTCTCATTGGAGTGTCCTTCTTTGCTCTTCCTGCAGTAAGTACCTTTCCCCTCCTCTGTTAGCCACAGCCCAGTGCTGTACTCTTGCCAAAAGAAGGTAAAATGATCAGAGCTGCCAGATGACTCAAAAGCCCTTTTTAAGAAGAGGTTCAGACACTTGAGTTGATCTGCATTAGTAAATCAAACTCCTTCCCAACTTTGCACAGAGCCTATTGGGAATAATAGGTCACCCTGATACTCCTCAAACCATGTGTGGGCATTGTCTGAGACAGTGCTAGTTGGCACAGGGCAAAATTAATCCACCAAACAGTCTGGAAAATGACAGGGCAGTTCATGAACCTGTACCCTGATCTGGGTTAGTTTGCTGCTGTCAACATAGCCATGCAGGATATATTTTTAAAGGACTTGGGGCCTGTTGTTTTAAGGTTGGGCCCATCTTACCTTGCTTTAAACACCTGTAGAGATCTACATCAGCCATCATCACAGACCCATGGTCACTCTTTCTGTGCAGCTCTGCAGAGCATTTCATCTCACCTGTTTCCCTCCCTTCCTAGAGGAGATTCCCACCACCACCATAGAAGTGCTGTTTCTACTGAATAAGATAAAAGGGAATTTAGATAGCGGGTGACCGTACAATTATTTCTGATCTATCCAGGTGAATCCTCCTCTGGCTGTTTAAGAAATGATCTCTAAATTGCTTTTTAAAATATATTTGTTCACTTGTGTCACATGGGACAAATATTTGCCTTGTCTGTAAAGTCCTCAGTTAAGAATGAGACAACATCTGGGTGAGATGGGCTGAAAAGCAACAGAAACTATCACAAGTCCAGATTGTAGGATATTTTCCTTTAGATTGAGACTTGGAGAGAATTTCATAAAGGATGGGAATTCTCACACAGCCAAATCAAGAGTTTGGTTAGCATAACTCTTTTATTACACAAGCAGAGTTTCACTCTGCCCTGAGTGGAAAGTAATACATCACTTGGACACCTCCAGCTTGGAAAGGCAGTAGGAGTTCAAGAAGTCTATTGAGGACCTTAAAGTGATTTGATGTGGCTTGCGGTCCTTGAGAGGATCATGACAACCTCGTGTCCCATGAGCAGAGAGTGGAAAAGGCGTGCTGTACTGCACAAAGCTTCCACATAGCCATCTCCATTTCCACCACTGTTTCCTCTCATCATTAATCCATTTTTTCTGAGTAAGAAATGTCTCAAATCTTGCATCACTTTGTGCTTTCAGGGAATTTTGGGCTCAGGGCTGGCACTGAAAGTCCAGGAGCAACATCGTCAAAAACATTTTGAGAAAAGAAGAAAGCCAGCAGCTGAACTCATTCAGGTTTGCACCCGCATGTATCCTCCTTGAAAAAGTGTGTATGAGGACTTTGCTACATGATCTTAATTGGGGCCACTGCTTCCCCTCTGCCCAAATTCTCTTTTCCCATTGCAGGAGGTGAGAATCTCTGTTTGTAAAGGAGTCTGGTTTTTTCACACGAGCTAGATAATCCAGAGGTCCTTGCAGTTTTTGAGGAATCTTTCAATTCCCCCAAAATTTTTCAGAACAGTGTCTTTAGAAGAAAAGGTAGCTAGCTAGCTTCTGGAAACCAGCCAACTTTTGCATCAGTGCCACAAAATCACAGAAAACAAGCTGTGGAAAACGTATTCTTTCTAAAATCCAGGTTCTGTCAGTTCCCTTGAGGGAGTGTTTTAATGTGCAAAGTTATTGATATGAAAACAGCAGTAGAAGCAGCACAGTCTCTTTCAATCCAGGCAAATGATGTAATAAATAATAAATGATGTAAATAGTACGTGTGGTTTGTAACAACTGAAACACACCCAGGATTTTCTGTTACGTCACTGGACAATGAGAGGATTCAATGGGAAGAGACTCCTTATCTTGCTTGGACTTCTGTTACGGCCTTTTTTTCCAAAATCAGAAAATTAAGCTTAAAATTACGAGTCTAAGGGCTGACAAATTTGACAGGAGTTACTCCTAGCAAGTGAGGAGAACAGAACACCTTGGTAGCAGTGAAGTAAATGGCAGCATTTCCCAAGCAGGACAGAGAAAGTTTCTGTGATACCAAAGAGAAGCATTGGTGCTCAGGATCAAACAAGTGCCCAGGAGAAACAGGCTCAATGGCATATTAGGCTGTTCTCATTAAAAACACTCCAATCAGAAGGAGCTGCAGGGATGAGTTGTGAATTGAACTCAGCTTTTAATGAAAGCTTCTCCACCCAGCAGGCAGCCAATTTAGTTACAGTGGTTTTTAGGTATGCGCTTAGAGAATTTTGATTGGAGCTAAATGCTGACATAGAAAACTGGTCATCAGAATTTCCTCTGATGGTACATTAGATAGTAAACTGGCTTAAGCGCTTCCAGAAATATTGTACAAGTCCAGCAGTGCTTGAAGCTCTTTTGGACATACCACAGAGGAGAATAAAGCTATTTTAGTCAAATGTTATGTCTTGTTCATGTCAGTGGTTCTTTGCATGTCCTGTATCTTTTAACAGCCCTCCCAGGTAATAATGCAGTGTCAATAATTTTGCCGTGTAGTGACGCTCATTTGGGATGGTTGATCAGTAATTAGTTTCCAGATGGTCACTCAGGTGCATTGTTTTGTTCTTTGAAACAGTCTGGCTGCTCTCAGCCTTTGGAATAGCCTTATCTCACATTAGTTATTTCCTTTCCCTTGTAATTCAGGCTGCCTGGAGATATTATGCTACTAATCCCAACAGGATCGACCTAGTTGCTACCTGGAGGTTTTATGAATCAATTGTATCATTTCCATTTTTCAGGTAAGTCCATCATTTTTTGTGAAACTGTAAGTTGGGACAGGAAACAGAGACTTTATATTGGTAAGTGGGCGGCTTTTGTAGGTAACAGATACTTGCCAGTAGAGTTCTTGGCTGAGAACAAAAACAATGGTTTTGGCCTCTGGGTCCACTTCTCCTCCCTTCTTCTGGTGGGATGTATCAGGGACCCATGGATAACTCCATTAGTGGCTCTCACATTGGCATGAAGCAAAGGACAAGGCAGCCTCGCCATCAGC
Source organism: Ceryle rudis (assembly GCA_033439905.1). Classification (NCBI taxonomy): domain Eukaryota; kingdom Metazoa; phylum Chordata; class Aves; order Coraciiformes; family Cerylidae; genus Ceryle; species Ceryle rudis. Next base: position 176,811 of record JAAGNO010031178.1, read on the forward strand.
TTCCCTCTTTAAGGCTGGAGTTTATTGCCCCGGAAATCTCAATTTCTCCCTCTGTAATTTTTATGCTGATAAAGTTTTGGCCCTGAATTTCAGAGGTGTCTGTACTTCGCACATGCTCTGTGATGTGGTTGTGTATTTTAAGATAAGGAGTATGCTGAAATTTCTTACTTTTCTTTAACTTCTTTAACTCAGTGGGCCTGAGAATTGTGTTGTTCATATGTTGCCCATCTGTTTATGGATGTTTATGTCTGATCCTTGCTTTTCTTGCCTGTCAATCAGGCACCTTCCTTACCTTGAGGTTTTAGCATTTTAAAATGTTGGCTCTATGAAAGCCAAGGTTTTTAGCTATAGACTATCTGTTGCTTATCGTGGATGTTGCTTATCCATTTAATTCTGGACTTGCTCTTATACCTCACTCTGAAAAAAGTGCCCTTGAACTACTGCTCAGCTGAGAGGTCTCCACAAGTAAGTTGTGCTCACTGTGCTAATACTGCAGCTCCAGCTGTTGCTTCACACTGACTTGAAAACCCCCTGAGGCTCCTGCCATCACAAAGGGCAAATTACAAATACTCTTTCTTTGTTTTGATCACAATTCATTTCTCTAGGACTGATTTCATAGATGTCAAAAAGGAAATCTCTAAGAAAAAGTACCCCAAGTGTTTAATGAAGGCTCAGCCCATCTCTTTCCTTTATCCCCTCTCTCTCTGTATTCCATTAGAGTAATTTCTAGAAGGTTTCTTGACCTCAGGCTTTGTTCAGAGAATAATTCTCAGGTTTGCCCGGAGTCTAGAGTCATTACTGTGACTTCAAGCTTGTTCACTGTATGTAGGTTCTTCTGTGATTCAAATGGGACTTGAAATTTAATAGGTGTTTTGGAAATAAGTCCAGGGAGTGAGGGTGAGGGAGTTCACTTCTCAACAAAGGCTGGATTGCCAATCTAAGCGACACAGATTGTTTTCAGGAGCCTATATCACTTTCTTTGCTTTATGGCTAGTTGGAAATGTAGCTTTTATTCTGCTGTCAGTTATGAGCACAGAACAGAAGAGGTATAAACTGTTAGCAATAGACTAGCAATTTATGTTTAAAAAAATATGCCAAATTTATTATGTAATTCTTCTCTCCTTGCTTTCTCGTAATGCTTCCTCTTCTCTATAAAAGGAAAGAGCAATTGGATGGTACTGCCAGGTATGTAGCTGCCATTATTATAGCCTTGTTTTAATACAGTTGTTGGAGGATGAAGGTTAAATGGTTCTTTGTGGATTCATGAGCTGTTAACCAAAACATGCTACTAACACCACAAGTAGTCATTAAAAATGATTAACCAATCCATTTCTTAATTGCTTGCCTTTTTTCCCAATTTAACAACACAGCTAAAATGCTAATTGTACAAATGCAGTGTTGCTTGCTGATTGTCTGTAAACAGCTTTATTGTTCGTTATGATTAATCACAGTCTAGATTTCTCCTGATCCATGCTGTAGAGCCAGGGTTTAGCATCCAAGTTGTTCTGGGGTGAATTTAATGTTCCGCTTCAGGCTATTACTCAGTAGTCCTGCACAGGGCACTGTTGTGGTGTAAGGGATCAAGTCTGTGTCAATTCACCACGTGCAAAGATTTCTTGACAGTAAATACTAAGATGGATGAGCAGAGTAGTCAGCCTTCTGGGCAGTACTAAAAAAGCTACATTAGGTTTGAGGCCTTGGTCCCACTCCTGCTGAAACAGATAGGAAAGCTCCCAGTCACTTTAGGGAATTGACAAGCAAAGAGAATGAAGGAATCATTGGTCCTAATACCCGACAGTCACTGAAGACTACAGCACAACGGTCATTGTCAGTCAACCTGCAGGGTCTCAAATGGAAATGATGTATTTATAACCCCCCTCCAGCTCAGCTGCAGATTCAAAAGTACATAAAATAATTCCACCGTTTGGGTTGAAAACATGAAGTAGTCCATGCTAAGCTTCTCTCACAATGAAAGTCAACAGCACAATGATCACGCACAATGAAAGTCAACAGCAATTAAAGGATAAATACTTCCCCAGACTTGTGACGAAGCTGTTCCCATTTGCATCTCTACTTACAGCACAGAGAAAAAGAATTGCAGCAAAATTTGAAAACTGTTAGTCACAGGTCAGCCTTGGGTTCCAGTCTGGCCTGAGGAAAAGTTATTTTCTTCTTTTTGTTGTTTGTTTAGGTTTTGTGTGTGTGTGTGTTTTTCTTTAAAAAACATTTTATGCAACACATGACAGCTTCAGTAAAGGAAGCTGACAAAAAACAGATTCATGCTTGCTGCTCTCCTATGAATTTTTTTTTTTTTTGGTTCAGACCTGCTTTAACAGAAAAGAAACAACTATCCCAAGCTTTCTTAGGATACCAGCAAGTGCTGTAGAACCGAATTACCGGGCAAAGATGATTTCCCCCTCCTGCCACCATTATCATGACCTAAACTGCTCCTCTACAAAAACTGCCTGGATAGGAGTTACCTAGTTTGTGAAACCTCATGAACCTTAAGTACTATACACCCGTGGCACTGTCCACGTAAGAAGTTACGAGCAAGCTCAGTTGCAATAATGTAGATGTCAGGAGATTTTAGCCCTCTCCATTGTTGATAGTGGCTGAATTTTGGCCTTTAATATGTAGGAGAGAGCTTAGGAGCTGAAATCCTTCTGCGTATCTAACCTTAAGCCAAAACATATTCTGACTTGAATGCAAGAGCAGATTAAAATCAGAAAAGTGAATGATTGCTGCAGTTTGCTGTCAGTCAGAGCCCCCCTAGAGAAACTCCTGCACCTGCAGTAGCAGAATGGTTTGTGGAGTAGCTTGTGAGTTACCGTATCTTTCAGGCCAGTAGAAAAAGTAATTTTATGCTGGAGCATTGGATTAAAAACTGGAAGGTGTGACTCACAGACCAAAATCTTCAAAACTGTAATCCCAAGGCCCTTCATTCTAGCTGGCTATATCTTGCTTTTATGGTATTACGTATGTAATAACCTTCAGGAAAATCATCAGTAAGTCTGCATTGGAGCCTTCTTCTTAGCAGGAATGTGTTTATGGGAATAAACATTCAATAAGAGGGATTGGAAACCCTCCAGGTAAACAGAAAAATGATGGTACTTGTAGGAGCATCCACTGACTTGAGTAGATGTGGGACTGAGACATAAAATCTGGTTGTTTTGACAGTCCCACCTCCCATCTCTCGTAAAACTCTTATTTACAGATCAGATAATTAAAAGAAAAAAAAAAATCCTCTTCTTCCTAGAAGTACAGAAAGTATTACTTTTACTCCACTGCAGTTTGTGTTTAAGGCTCTATCGAAATAAATAAAAAATAAGGGAATGCAGTCCGACTGGAGAGAACAGCCTCTAAGTGCACTCAATCTCCAGGTTCTTGCATCAGCTGAGTCCTTAATAGGAAAGCTGTAGTATTAAACTGCATTACCTGAACAGTGCTTGATAAAGGAGAGAGAAGAATTGGTCCAAAGCTTTCCCAGAAGAGACAGAATATTTAAGTAGTTAATAAACTACAAATGAAGCCTGGCTGTGTGAAAATTTGAGGATGTGTAGCACTTGAAGTGGCAGGGTTTCTATTGAGTGGTGTGAAAGGTCTTTAGGAACTCCACAGTAGCACTGAGCTCTGTGGCAGACCTGTCTAGCATCAATCCCTGGAAGCAGGAGCTGGCATCATGACAAAAGCAAAGCTAGTTGCAGCTCCTTGTTCTCAGACCTTCTGGGAGAAACACAGGGCTGACAACAGAGTGCAAGAGTCTGTTTCAGAAGTTGGATCCCAAGGCAAGGCTGCAGAGAAGGACTTGTGTTAGTAGAAAGCCAGTTAAAGTTTGGCAGCAGCCCATGGCTTTATTGAAGCTCCCTTTAAACTGGAACTGTGAAGATGTGCGATATGATGAAGAGCACATTGGACTACCCTTGAGCTAGACAGTAGACTGGGTCCTGTGAGCAGTGGAGGGAAGTGGTACATGCGATGCTGCTCAGTTAAGAATAGCATTTTCCCTACATGCCCTGTGTAGTTCTCCCAAACCAGGAGGAACTGGGACTGTGCTCACTGGTGGGGGGTCTTGCTGACTTCATTCCAGAGGTGCCACTAGCTTTTCCTTCCTCAATTGTTACCTAAACCTGCCAGCCCATGAAGTGTCAGACAGCAATTGCTCTTCTGCAGGTATTGCAAAGCCTATTAATCTGTTCAGATGCCAAGAAGGAAGATTTATAAGAAAGATATTAATGCTCATTTCTGCTGGAGTGCAGCAAATCATTCAGCGAACGCTTGGGTGCCTGACCTACATTTAAGATGAGCTTTTGCTCAATGGACACATTGTTTATTTTGAACCAATTTTTTATGTTTATGTTTGAGGAATGAATTGTGGACCTGATTTTCCAGTGCTGTTGTTAGCAGCCATTCCACTGAGTTTGACTAGTGTCAAAACTTCAACGCCTGTATGTACAGGCCCTTTAAGGTGAAGGATTTTGAACTTTCTCCTAGAGTCTTGTTCCTATTCAGCATTGCCCAACTGTAAAACTGGACCTCAGGAGAGCATGTTCATTCCTAGATCTATTATTATGTGATTGCAGAAAGGTCATTTATCCATGTTTCCTTACCTCTACAAGATAAGTAATATTTCTCTGCCTTTGGAAAGCTGGTGGGTTTTTAAGTGGCAGAATCAGTACCTAATCCTTCCTATTATGTATGAAAGAATGCATATAATGTGCTGCATTTTTGTATTGCCAGTAGTAACAGCATAACAAAAATAAAATCATACTTTGCAAGGTGGAAAATTTCACTGTCAGCTTTTCTTAATACATCTGCCCAAAACAGGAAGGAGAAAAAAGCCACTCTGGTGTGCACACTACATTAACTAGGAATGAAAGGCTGTTCCCATTCTTTTCCATAGAGCTTTTCATGGGTAATCATTAACGTCTCATCTTAATAACTTTTCTTCACTTTACAGTAATGTCATGTTTAGTAGGGAGTCATTCTTTGGATCAAGCCTCACAAGAAAACTTAGGTATATACATTCAAATAACAATTGAGCCTTACTCTTCATATTTCTTGCATGCCATTCTCTGCCTGCACTTTCTGTTTTTACTACAGTAATTCATCTAACTACCATAAAAAGTAAGGGTCAATAAGACTGAAACGTTATTTAAGCATAAAAAGAAAGTTGCATGACCTTGAAGATAGTTCATTGTTCTGCTGTTCAGAAAATATGGGGCCAACGATCTGCTTAGGAACAAGCGCTTTTCTCTGTTTACATAGAATGGGAGTGATACTAACCTGCTCTGCAAATCATTTAGAAATTTGCTGTAAGAAAATTACCCTCTGAGAGCTAAATACCATTCCTTATGCGGTCCCAACCCTGCCAACACAAATTCATACAAGTTACCTTGCATTTGAGTTCAGTGGAGCAACATCTCCACATGTGTATTTGCAGGTTCTGGTTCAGCAAATGGAGAACAAGTGGATGGTTTTGATATCTGAATAAAGTTAGTGACATGCTTAAATATCTTGCTGAACTGCGACCTACACTGTGCGGCAAGAACGGTCTCTTCCTGCAAAGACATAGAAATAATTTGTGGAATAATTTCAGAAATCTGAAAGACCCATCATCAGAAATAGTATTTTGATGAAATTGTCGAGCATTTTATCCTACCCCACACAAACGTCTTGCTATCGTTCAGCTTTAGCTCATTGTTCTCATTCCCACTGCATTCCACAAATAGGAAATCATCAGCACATAACTCAGCTTTTCTAGTCTAAGCTCCTCACCTTTCGGAGAGCTGCTAGTGAAGCACTCCATTTTTTCGTGGATGATTGGCCCATGCAAGCTAGTCAAGAGACATTGATTTTGCAGTTTGATTTGCTTTCTAGTGGTTTATACATGGAGATATGTTCACTGCAAACTGAAGAGCGGGTCAACATCCCTATGATTTCTTTATACATTGCTGGCTGCCCCCATTGTGAAGAATATCCATCCTGTTTTCACAAAGAATTGGACTTTGGATTTTTCTCCCCATGGACCGATGTGACATTGCTTATTTGTACCCATTTACAATCACTTTAGAAAGTGTGGATGTGAAGAGGGACTAAGCAAAGGCCGTTAATGTGCATAAGGGCTCTTTCTGAAAGGCATCAAAGTTGAGCCCAAATTAGGTCTTGTGTTCATGCTTCTGGGCATATAATCTGGATGGTAGGTGAGTTTGGATTTAGTCATGCCTCCACTTACGTACCAATGAGGGGACACACCACCAAAGAGTGTGGAAATTTGTTGGATAAAACATATGTCCTCCTCAAACATTAGAAACTTGAAAACTTAGACCTCAAGATTCAGGGTGAAAAGTGGCTTTTTAAATGACAACATTAGTCAAGAAGTTGCAGTCAATTATTTTGAGATTGAAGATTTTTAGTGAGGTCCTCTCAATAGAACAGAATGGTATTTGATAAAAGGGAAAGCTGATTGGCCAAAGTTCAGAAGTACCTTGAAAGTGCTCTTTGATTTATATTAAGAAAACTCATGGACTCTCTGAGATCAGTTGAACATGTTCACTGCAGGATTCATGGCCGTCCTCATAACATCAGTTTTGTGCTGATTTCTTTGGGAATAGTTCAAAGTAAAATATTTCTGTAAATCTCATTCAGAATGTTTGATTTTCCACAACTAAGTTCATGCATATAAGTACAGCTGATAATGTGCTAAAATATTGGAGTAAACACAACTGCCTTTTGCTGCCAGTTACTTGAGACCAACTGAATCTAATGATTAGCTAAATTGCAAAAAATATGGAAAAAATTCCTGATTATTCTTAGTCCTTGTTAGGCAGAAATGGTAAATATATGGAAGAGGGCTGTGTTTGATTCACTGTTAGCATTAATTCATTATTTTTTGTCTCATACACATACCATTTGTTTATGAAGCTCTGGTATTAGGCAAAGCAAAGAGAGGAGAGTATCTGGCTTGCATGACGGGATGTAACTGCATTATTTCCTTGCATGACTGTTACTGGAAAAGCGTTTCTAGTTCAGTGGTTCCCACTCTTTATTCTGAACAAGGGTAAAACATCTGCTGCAGAAGCCAGCCATCTCTTATATAGCCAGCCACCAAATTCATCTCCCAGATGGTCTAAAATAATTCCCGCTGCTCTTGGGGAGCAAGAATCTGAGAGCTGAATTTTACTTCAGGTAGGAAGCTTTCAAGCCAAACTGTCTGCACTGCTTCTGCCTTCCACAGAAGGGTGGGAACCACTGTCCTAGCCACTCTCATGAAGGATGATGTGATCCGCGCATGCTTTGTACTCTGAGACTGAGCCATGCGCATGCTGTTTTAACGAAGGAGATTGTGCCATGAGAACAAATGTTTCCTAAGTCTTTTTTTAAAAGCACAATGAAAACAAAAACCCCAGCAGACCCAGATTTCATCCCTTAGAAATGAGAATATAGTCCTTTCTGGTTTTTTATTTCTGCTGCTGACAGCTAGTCATTATCTGGAAAGAAGCTTGGGTTTTGTTTTTGGATTTTTTATATAGAGCATACTGTTGTATTTTTTCATGTGAAGCTGATGAATTATTTTCTGATGATTCTACTGCTCTGGCTGCCTGGATATGAACACAATTTATTATATTTATTGCTTTAAAATGCTGTTATGCACCTGAATGTTACTTTAAGGGTTAATCATCAGGATTCAATTAATGAGGAATGCTTCAGCTCAGGTAAAATAGACTAGAGACCTGCTTTTTAAATCTGTAGTCAGTAACAAGAGATGAGTTCCCCCAGCTGTAAAGTCATCCCAAAGTGAAATGGAGCTGAACAGCACTTTGTAGGCTGCTAACTTCCCACTGATAATAGAAGGGGGTCTAAAGATTAATCTTGAACAGGACATTTAACTTTTTAACTGGCTTAATACAGATCTGATGAGTTCTAGCTTCTAAACCTAAGATCCTTGAACAGCAGTTTGTTCCTAAACTGACACTTAGCAGTGGGGAAAGTTGAGGAACTCCCTAGAAAGAGAATCTGGGAAAGCTTTTGGTTCATATTATCTACCTTAAACTCCACCCTGCAAAAACACAACAAAACAACTCTCCAGTGAGTGTGCCTACATATGCAGTGGAAAATGCCACTACAAATCTGTAGCTTTTTGTGCCGAATGTGAAGGAATATTTTGCTGTGTTTTGATCTATGAGGAGAATATAAAATCTGGATCCCTCCTATTCTTGCGTAGCTCTGTGGTGGAGATTTCTGCATACATTGCCTATATTTCTGTTGTATGTTGAAAAAAAAAAAAATTTCACAAGATTAATGTTTTGGATGCTTTGCATCATCCACTGACCTTTTTTTCTGCTGATCTGATCCTTATAGATCCCTGTAATGCATTTCATGCCTCTGTATCTTTTGCTAAGGAAGACAGGTATTACAGGACTTTCAAGGACCAAAGCATGAGAGATCTAGATGTGTCTTTTTTGAAGGACTAAGCAAGATTCTGGAGAACCACAGGCCATATCTAATGACAACTATGTAGGTCTATTATAGTATTAAACTATTTCTATAGGCACTACTAATCTTCTGTATTACCTATTTTTCTGCTTCTTTGTCTTTCAGGTTCTCTGCCTTAAACATATTCTTGAGAACTTCTCTGTAGTGTTAGTAAACCAAATCTTGTGACATTTAATACATTGCTTGAAGCCAGTGCATAGTATGTACCTCATCATTGGAAATCATCTGAGCTTCACTGCTAGATTTCATTCTTCTAGGAGCTTTCTTCTCATCCCTGGAAGATCTCTTCGGAAGCTCTTGAACCAAGACATTCAATTTTGAAATCGTGAAGAATAGGTGGACTACAGTCTCCCCTTTCATTTGAGGTTCATCTGTCATTGGTGACCTGTTAATCCCCCCGCCAGAAAAAACTGATCTCCACAAGCCTGTTGTACATACAGGTTTTTTCAGACCTAGGGAAAAAGGTCTTCATTTTATTATCACTGAATAGATCTACTCATCCTAAAACTGCTTCATTTTCTTCCTTCCTCTCACTACAAGAAGGACACTGAGGCACTAGACCATGTCCAGAGAAGGGCAGCAAAGCTGGTGAAGGGCCTGGAGCACATGTCCTGTGAGGAGCAGCTAAGACAGTTGGGGCTGTTTAGCTTGGAGAAAAGCAGGCTCCGGAAAGATCTTACTGCTCTCTACAACTACCTGAAAGGAAGTTGGTAGAACAAGAGGAAATGACCTTAAGTTGCACCATGGGAAGTTTAGATTATATATGAGGAAGAATCGGGCACTGGAACGGCTTGCACAGGGCAGTGGTTGAGTCCCCATCCCTGGAGGTATTTAAGAGTCATGTAGACGTAGTGCTGGGCGATCTGGTTTAGTCAAGGTCTTCTCAGTGTTAGGTTAATGACTGGACTAGATGATCTTAAAGGTCTTTCCCAGTCTA
>JAAGNO010031178.1:186340-243786 GCA_033439905.1 Ceryle rudis
GTGCTGGGGGATCTGGTTTAGTCAAGGTCTTCTCAGTGTTAGGTTAATGACTGGACTAGATGATCTTAAAGGTCTTTCCCAGTCTAGGAAATTCTGTGATTCTTGTATCTTATTTAAATGTCTCCTTCAGTCTACAAAGATCACCACCATACTAAGTGTACTTAATTACTCTTTCTTTCCTTCATATTGAAGACCTCACAAGCTCACTGTCACTAACATCTTCATGGCCATCAGTTTGTATTTCCTGTCTGACTCTTTGTTATCACTCAGCTAGATTTTTGGTGTATTTCTTTGCATTAAAATCCTTTTCAGTGATGTGCTGTTTCCAGACTCCTTTTGATCATCCCTCTTGAAATTAATTCCCTCTTCAAACTTTATTTTAATACTAATGACATGAGAATTTGTTTTCCCTGCTTTACTCCCAAAAAACCCACACAGAAGTCATTCAGTTGACATTCACTTCCTCACCTTTATTTCTCATGCCCTTTCAAAATTTGTTCATTTCACAGGAATCAAAATTTCACAGAAATGCCACGAAGTTAAGATGTCTGTCCTATGAAGCACTATTGCTCTCAAACCTGGCCTCTGAAACAGAGAAGTGAAAATGATGCAGAAAAGAGGTCACAAGATTTTTTTTCCTATCTTAGTAGAACAGAAATTACTTGCTGAGACTCTGCACTCACCATCAGTTTAGCCTTTAGAGCACCTTGGTGGATCAATCACATCAAGATTCCAACCCTAAAGCAAGCACTATGGAAACCATTTTTAAAATAAGTTCTTAAGACTGAACATGAGAGTGCCACAGAAGTCACCGCAGAACGTGTAGACTCATTTTCCACAGACATCAACAAGTAACAGCTCTGTATTTTTCTACAAAGAAGAAAGTATTCCCTGACTTTTGCTCCATACGTTTGTCTGCGCTATGTGTATCATCCCCTCATGTCATGAATTCCTCAAGAAATTACCTTAGGGCCAAGTCTGAGTAATATTAATACCGTTCACTTCGACTGTTGTAACTCTTCACTCAAATCCATGCTTTTATCTTCTCACATCATTGACTCCAGTCCTGGCAACGCGGATGTATCAGGACTAGTGGTGTGTCTCCATACTCACCTGTCCTTAGTTGCTACTTGCATACTTGCACACTTGTACACTTCACATGTGCAGGGACGGGGCGAGTATCTGAATTTACTAGGCTGCAGAAATTCCATTAAGCATTGTCGTGTTTTCAGCAAGAAAATTCAGAAGGCCTGAAAACATTCTACAGAGAGGTTTAGTGCTTCCATCTGTTGTGACGGGGAAATCCATATTTCATTGCCTTCTGGGTCAAAGATGTATTAATCAGAAACAGATAGTAGGGGTGAGGACCTCAGTAATTCATATTAAAAAAGCCCAAAACACAACCCCCTGCGCCAGTTGCGATGTTCAGTGCTCAGATCAAGTAGGAGTTTTGTATGCTGTAAATTACAATATTCTTCCTTGGGTCAGCGCTCTTACGAAAGCTGCGGTGTCTTCCTGTGTGTCTTTAAATCTCATCTTTATCATTTTGAGAGGAATGTCTTAAGAACTTACATTGCAGTGGGATGCTGCGACAGACAGAGCTCTGTGATAGAAATATATCCTTTCAGAGAGGTGCACCAATGGCACCAGAGATTGTAGAACATAAAAATAATCCCTCTGACCAAGATAACTCCTTAAATAAAGGATAAGTAGTTCTGTGAGTGAGACCCTTGGCTTGCAAGGTCTGCAGACAAGCCTTCATCTTTGTCCACTATTTTCTTGTACAGTGGACCCTACCTACGCTTGCCCTTCTTGCCAGCAAGTTTAGTGGCTTCCAGAGCATGCCACACACCTATCTCTCTGCATACCTATGAAATCTCTTTCTTCTGGTCACTGCTGCTGTTCTGCCTTCAGCTTTGCTCCCATCTGTGACTCTCAGATACCTGCCAGCTGTGGTGGCTGCTTCCCTCTCCCTGCTCAACCTGCTTGACCCGGTGTCCTGCACAGAGCTGTCTCTTGACCATGTGTACACAATTCACCTCTCCCCAGAGCTGTCCCACACTGTAACACCCAGGGGTGGTTTAAAAGGCAGCTTTCTTCCTGTGGCTTAGCCCCACCTGCAATTAACAAATCTTTAAACAGCAAAGTGAACGAGCAAATCAAGTATTTATACCATCTACTGCCTGCCAAATGTTCAGAGCATATACAAGCTGATATACTTGCTAGCAAATTCCTTCTGTGTTGCTCTTTTCAGGGGTATTAGTAATTGCCTTTACGACCATTACAGTCATCAGGCCGTCAGAAGGGTTGCTGATGCTGGTAAGATGCCAGGTAGATGCAGTTCTAGCTGTGTCTTGTCAGTGAAGAACAAATGTTTTGGTCAGTAAATCTGTAAGAGGACAGTACAAGGGATCATCAGAGGAACAAAATATGCCACTTACCAACAGTTCATACAGGTCACCTCAATTTCTAGTATAGTAAGAGATGATTGAAAGTGACGTTGGAGAGAACTGTTCTACCACATATCTAGTAATTGCTTGGCAGTGCCTTTCCAGTGTTTTGCTGATAATTTCTTTGGTTCACAGCACACCTGGTTTTCTTTTTCTGCTGGCTTTGCACACCTCTCCTGTGAAGACAGGATGAGGGTTGGGGTTGTTCAGCCTGGAGAAGAACAGGCCTTTAGAGCAGCCTTCCAGTACCTAAAGGAGGCCCACAGGAAAGCTGGAGAGGGACTTTTCATAAGGGCATGTAGTGATAGGATGAGGGGTAATGGCTTTAAACTGAAAGAGGGTAGATTTAGACTAGATATAAGAAATTCTTCGCAATGGAAGACACTGGAACAGGTTGCCCAGAGAAGCTGTGGATGCCTCCTCCCTGGAAGTCTTCAGGGTCAGGTTGAATGGGGCTTTAAGCAACCTGGTCTAGTGGGAGGTGTCCCCGCCCATGGCAGGGGGGTTGGAACGAGATGATCTTTAAGGTCCCTTCCAACCCAAGCCATTCTATGAGTTAGTCATTTAATAGCCTGGCACAGACCCAATAGTTAAAGAAAGCACTGGACAGGGAAGGCCAAGCATCCTTGTAATTAGACACTGTAACTGCCTAAGTAGTGGTGTTTCTGTTACTAATCTAACGCTTCTGACATGCCACAGGAGCTGAAGCACTGTGATATGTTACACGGAGAGAATAGCAAGACCCTCTGGTAACATTTTCAACATTGATACAAAAAAGGCTCATAAAAAGCAGTTAATTATCTGTGGAGCTTAACTGTTGCTTACAAAGACATTGATGTATTACGGTAGCCCCAGCAGTGTCCTTGTGTACAAAACATTTATTTAGCCCATTATATACTTAAAGCATCATGAAAACAAGTTAAAAGTGTACAAAGGAGGAAAATGATTACTTCTGCTTATTTTGTAGCCAAAAGCTGGGTCTCTTGGATCGGGTTCGTGGTACCAATACTAAAGGAAAGCTATTTACCCCTCTGAATGTAGATGCCATTGAAGAAAGTCCTTCAAAAGAGCCTAAGAATGTTGTCTTGAATAATAAGGAGCGTTTTCGCACTGCATTCCGAATGAAAGCGTACGCTTTTTGGCAAAGCTCAGAAGGTAGCCCATCTGTGTTGGTTTCTTTCTATCCATCCCCTGTTTTTTTCCCATTTTACTTTACTCCTCTGCATCTTCTGTTGAAGGTTTGTGACATTCTGGGCTAAGGCTGGCTGGTCTCTGGTTTTAATGGCACATGTGGGGAAGCCCCAGGAAATGAATGATGTAGTGCAGGCAACACAGTGCTTGAAATGAAACAACAGTCCTCAAAAAAAAAAAAAAAAGGTAACTGATATGGGATAAAGCCCGTGGTGTAATCGACCTATTTGACCTGGAAAAAGGGGAACATACTGGGCAGTGAATCTATATCCCAAAAAAAAGCACACACCATTGTGGCTCGGTTTATCAGCAAGGATGCTCTGCTAAGGTAGTTCCCTCCTAGACTGCATCCCGCCCTGCACTAGCCTGTGTCCAGACATCTCAAACATCTCCTCACTGCAGTCTCTTAAAACCTCCTTTTATAGAGCCAACGGCTGCTTCCCTCTCCCTATGGCTGCTGCCCCTCAGCAGACTTCCAGTGGGTGTCCATGCAACAACATAGGGAAGCCAAGAGGAGAAATGCCCTGAGCACACTGTTCCTGCCTATGGCATCCAAACTGTCTCTAAATAACAGTTTCTCTTTTATCGTGCCAGCTGGCATCAGTGCATGCTGGGCATACTACCATGGATGTATTCTGGGTGTCCACACCAGGGACTTGGTTGTTCTCTTCCGTGAAGGCACATGAGCTCAAGCCGTGAACACGGGAGGAGAACTTGGCCTGTAGCCAAGGTCTATGCCTGCTTTAGCTTTACAAACTTTTAGCTTTACAAATCCAAAATTATACCCGTTTTAGCTTTACGTAACATAATTTTGGCAAAGATTTTTTTTCATTGTAAAAGCTCCTTAAAGTGGAAACCCCTAAATCCTTTGGAAAGTAAGAAAACTTCCCAGTGTTTTGAAAATGGTGGAATCTGAGAGGAGACCCCTCAAATAATGTGTTTTATGGCTGCCCCAGCAGTTATGAAATCCCTTTCAAGAGCTGACCAGAGAAAGAGGAACCTGCAAGAGACATTCCTTTACTAAATTGCACCTACTTTATGTAGTGCTTTATTCAGCCAGACCTCCCTCTAAATACTGTGCAGTCAGATGTTCACACAACTTTTTTTTCTGACCTGCTTTGCAGATGCAGGAACAGGGGAACCCATGGCAGAAGAGAGAGGTGACAGTAGTGACTTCCTTATGGAAGATATGATCCCCACATTCAAGACAGCCATCCGAGCTGTCAGGTAAAGGTCTTTGATGCTTCTCAGTGCCTTGTTTTGATCTTGCTTATGCTTCAGACCATATTGCCATGTTGCTACATGTTGATTTATTGTTGCTGTTATTGCTTTCTGAAAATGCAACAGATTAGATCATTCTAGATATATGGACAAGTACAAGACAGACCCTATTTAAAGTCCTCTTTGAAAATATGTGGAAAGGAAAATGTTTTTCAGTAACACTGACCATGCCATTTTTGCAAGTTATTCCATTTATTATAAAATAATATTATATGCAGTTCCTTGTTCAAGTATGCTATATAGTATCTTGCTCAATTTAGTGACTGAAGTTTTGCTGTAAAACTGGAACTTTCAATTCATTGTTTCAGTTTTACATAAAACTGGAACAATAAACTGAGCCAACTCAACTCTTCTTTATTCAGAATTGTGTGAGTGTGCAGTACAGTTTTCAGCTGTCATCTTTTAACAGATGCTGAGGTCTCCATTTCATCAGTCTTCAGCTTGTGACATGTGCCACCTCTATTTTTGTATCACAGGAGATATTCCCTAGGGGTAGAAAACTCCTAGTCGGGCTTGATAAAGTGGTTAGCACATCAAGCACATAGAATTCATTCACTGATGCTCTGTTACACCTCTGCTCAGTATTTTTCACTCTCTTCCCCTGAAAAATGTCCCCCCGGGAAACTCTTCTGTTTTCACTGCAATTGCTTTTTATTCCAGTAGTCGTGAGGTTATAGGCTGGGAAGTTACTACCTTCCAGGTGAAAACTGCAAGTCTGGAGTGCCCCAAAATTACCTTCTTAGAAAAACTTCAAGGAAGATGTTTATAACTAGAATATATATTCTCCGGGTTCTTTTCCAGTTGGGTGCAGGAGAACCAGTCATTAAAAATTCCAAGTTTCCTCAAGGCTGCTGAACGCCATGTCCCACAGGCTTTGCTCATGGTACCCTTGACTGCTTCCTTTCTGCTGGAAGTTTCTTCATCCCTACGTCCTCTGGAGTTTTCCCTTTCTTTCCCTGATATCTTCTTGCTTTCAAACACAGACTATACATCTGCCCTGTTTTCTTGCCCCATCTCCATGAGACATGCTATTATTACTTTTGCAAAACTTCCTTTCCCACATCCTGTCCAAATCTAATTGATTAATATAATTTCCCTTTAAACTTAATCATGAGCTAAGGTTTTTTTTTTTTCTTCTTTTTTTTTTTTTTCTTCTGTAGTTTACCCAGACCCTGAATGCTAATGGGAAGTAATTCTTTCAGACAAAACCACTTAATGGGTTTTCAGGGTCATGATCAAGGAGATTTTAAATTGAAAATGCCAACAGCGTGATCGCTATTTTTCATTTATGCCTTCTTTTTATGTAAAGTTTTGCTGTTATTTATAGTTTGGCTAAAATAGGTGTAGGTATAATTTTTAAATCTTTAAAGATATATAAGCAACAGAGTTAAAGAGTTAAAAACCCTTAAAAAGTTATAATGGAATTATCTTTGTTAAATAAAAGTTTATAGAGATTTTTAAAAATATTTTTAAAAACCTCAACAATCTTGAATAAAAAACATGTCAGAACCTTAACAGACAGCAATTTCCAGTTCAGACCAATAAGAAGATGGAGAATCTACTGAAAAAGCAAACCCTCGGGTCTCATACCTAAAACAGAATAAAGAAATAAAATGCTTTTCAGTCTTTACCTACATTTCTTGTTTGTTTGTTTACTCTACCAAGGTAGAACAGTGTAAGCTAATGTATAAACAGAAAAGAAT
The DNA here is from genome assembly GCA_033439905.1 of Ceryle rudis. Taxonomy (NCBI): domain Eukaryota; kingdom Metazoa; phylum Chordata; class Aves; order Coraciiformes; family Cerylidae; genus Ceryle; species Ceryle rudis. Next base: position 192,966 of record JAAGNO010031178.1, read on the forward strand.
GGGGAAAAAAAAAGGTGCCAAACAGATTTCAAGTGCTCTGCCGGCAGTGGTCCTTCTTGTAAGAATTCTGTTAGCAATTACTAGGACATTTTATAACAACAGTAATAATAACAGCAATCATATTCTTACTACAACAGCAACAGTAACGTTATACCGCTCTTTCTTTTTTTTCTGACCTGCTTTGCAGATGCAGGAACAGGGGAACCTGCAGCACTACCACTTTTTCTTTTCTCCACAACTTGAACTGCTGCTGACTTCTCAACTTACATACTGCTATCTAATTAACATTTCCTCTCTGAAACTTTCCTGGGTGCAAACTGAAAACCAAGCTGAAAATGCTCCAGCATTATATATATTTTAAATTAGCTTTATAATAGGCTGAAGCATAAAAAAGCTTCACCTTCATAGCATCAAAATCTCCTGTGATTTATATTGTTCAAAATCAAATTCCACTTTGTAGCTTTGAATCGTTTCCAGTTATGATGACAGTGCTGAAAAATGTGCATAAAATTTGTGTTAGCCTATTAATTATGAGAAGTCAACTATTACATATTTACAACTCTCATATGATGTTAGAGACTCTCTGTTTATGGTTTATTGCCTTGTTTTGAAATAACATGCTCAATTTTCAAACATCTGGAGTATTTATCAATTACTTGATAAAACTTCAAATTATCATTATGGAATATATCTAAGAAGTTAGTAATTTTCCTGTTTATTATGCAGAATACTACAGTTCCGTCTCTATAAAAAAAAATTCAAGGAGACTTTGAGGCCTTATGATGTAAAGGATGTGATAGAGCAATACTCAGCCGGGCATCTTGATATGCTTTCCAGAATAAAATATCTTCAGGCAAGGTAAGAACCCTCTGCTAAATGAGGACCATGTACAGCTCTGCTGGCAAAATAAAAGCATAGTTGGCCTATTTGCAGCCAGGGCCACCCAGAAGCTGTGTCTTTGCATAGTGTAGCTGGTCAGTAAGAAAGTCTTTTCCCCAAAGGATAAAGGCAAGTGAGCTGCTAGCAGGGGGAACTGCAGCAGAAGACACCACTGGCTCATATTTAGAACAAAGAAATAGGAGTAAAAAAGCCTGTGAATTTTCTTGACCATTACCTTATTTGACTAGGGTCAAGGTTCTCCCTTTCCCCCCTTTTTACAGATGACAAATAGTTGCAATTATTTGTTGTGCAGGAGCTTTTCTGTGGGCTGGATTCTCTGCTGACCTGTGCGTGTTGAAACATCTCATGCAAGTGCAAAAAACCATCAGCACAGGTTTTACATCCACTTCACTCAGATGGAAATTGACCTACATGGAAAAAAAAAAAAGAATTTCAGTCCTTTGTGACTGTTCAGGTGCAGTCTGCCCCCGCAGCTCTTTCCTCTCAGAAGTGTTTCATCGAGATGTGCTTCTGAGGCATGTCTACAAAAAATCGTGCTGTTTGCATCCTGAGCCATGGGCACAGGTCAGAGCTTGCGCTTGTAAGCTTGTCTGGGTTACAGTGCACATCCGTGTCTACACGTGCAGCTCTGTTAGTTCAGTCTCAGCACAGCACTGTCCCTGAGCCCCCACACCCAGTCACTCTGAATGGCAAAATGTCACTCAGACCTGCTGTTGATTTCTCTCAAGAACGGTCTGAGTGCAAGCAACTCTTGCTGCACATTTGGACCTTTTCTACGCTTACCTTGGCTTTGTAAGGCTGCTCTGGTCCTTCCGTTGAACTTCGTCATTTCTTAATTCAAAGTGCTTTTCCATGTACTGGGCTATTTCATTTTCAAGTATATAACTTGTCTGGTTCCTACCTTACTATTGTTGCTCTAGTAAAGCTGCTCTCTTTCATTTTATACCGTAAAACTCCTTTGTTACTCTATAAAATGGGCTCTTCACCACATGAGCTTAGGTTTCCATGTAGTAATACCTTTTTTAATTCAGAAAGTTGAGGACAGCTCATGGTGTTAGAAGTCTGCACCTACCTACGGTGGGGTCTACACTTCTTGTAATGAAGACTCTTCCTTTACCTCAGACTGAGGTGTTGAGGGACAGAAGAGCACCTCTTACTTGTGTCCCAGAAGCAGCGAAGGTGCCTGACATGATTAGGTCCATCTCACATAATAGTTATGGTGGAGCTTTGGGGCATGAAGATGCATCCCAGATGAGTCAGGGCAAGAATCACAGCACAGCCTCAGCTATGCTACATCCAGCTCAGCCATGCCATGCCCCAGTATAAAGAATCACCAGTAGTAGAAGAAATGCAAAATTTCAACAACCGGTTTGCACATGTAGAGGGAAGACCTTTCTAGAGGACTTTAAAAAAAGCATAATCCTGGCAAGCCATGTGAGATTACGCTTACAGTTAAAGAGAGCTAGTCAGCATTATTCATGTCTTTAATGGCACAATTAATTAATCCCTGCTTAAACCAGATGTCCTCATTTGATCCCTTACTCTCCTCCAAATTTTCTTCACTGTGTTGACTAGATCTCCATTGACTGTAACTGGACAAAACCAGGGAAGTGAGTCCTCCTCACTGTGTCTATGAATAGCGAGATGCCAGAGGGGTTTGATGAGACATTGACTGATGGCCCAGCAATGCTTGGGTGCCTAGCAAATACCTAGCTAGCCTTGTGAGGTTTGCCTTGAGCTTCTTAAAGTTCCGTTTTCAAAACTCCTTGGGGCACCATGAAGCCATGCAATGTACTGCCTGGATTCCCTGATAACACAGATAACTGGTTTCTGCTGACTGACATCTAGTCAGTTTGGTGTGTGGCCTGAATGCACAGATGCTTACTTGCACCTGGACATTTGGATACGCCAAATGAAAGAATATACTCCTAGAGTAAAAGAGTGTAATTAAATCTGCTGGAGCCTCCCAAACATTCCTTCTGATTTTGTTCCAAATGGAAAGTCAAGTAGGATTCCTTATGAAACTTCATTTATAGTAGTATTTTTCAAACCAAAAGAATAATTAGTAAATACAAAAAAAAATCCCCAAACAACTGATAATTAGGCACAATAACTGCCTCAGTCACTGTTTTATTAAGAGTATCAGGATTTGCCACCTTTCACCAAATTCTGATTTTCATTATCCAGCAAAAAACCTGATGGTTCTTTCCTGTCATTTTTAGGAGCAGTTGTTATTAGACAATCATGCTGTTTAGTTCCTTGGAAGTAACTGAAGTTATGTGTTTCTAATGTTAGTTTAGTAACAGTGAGCTTGATAATTACTTAATTACCATGAAATTACCAGGTACTTACAATTCAGTATATTGGTTGTGGATTCAGAACAGAACAAACATGCCATGACACTCAATACATTAGCAAATCAAAACGTGCTTCCTTTTTTGAATCTTTGATGCAGAGGTGCATAGCTTTTCTTTCATGTGTTAGCAGTTTGAGATGGACTTATGCAGTTGCACTTTTCTTCTTTTCAGAGTAGATATGATTTTTACACCTGGACCTCCATCTACTCCCAAGCATAAGAAATCCCAAAAGGGAGGAGCTTTTTCTTACCCTTCACAACAGTCTCCCAGGTGAATTTTTTTTATGCCTAGTATTGTGCACAGACCAAAAGAGAAATAAAAAGTTCATTCATACCAATCAGCATGTCCTTCATTCCTCCAGCCAGTACACTGTTACAGTAAGGATACTGAGAGGTTATGTTGCTACCAGGTATCTGTGTGTGAAAGCTGAGCCAGAAATACACTAGCTTCCCTAAGAACAATGTATGATGGAAATCTAAATACCTTAAACATCTAGCTCAGCTTCTTCACAGTTTGGAAATGTTCTTTTATATGAAATATGTACATTTGATTGCTGATGTGATGATTTTCTAGCATTCAACCAGTAAACCCCCAGACCCTCAATGAAAATTGCCAAGAGTTTGAAGGTAAACCCGTTACCTTCCTGAAGTGAAAAAGTTTTATTATAGCCCCCACCAAATGGCAAGCACAGAGTTTTAATGATGCTGCTTGGTGAGAACTACTGAAAATAAATTGCAATAGCAGGTTTCTGGGTGTGAAAGTTACAGCGTGTTATTGTATCTCTGCATTCCTGAAGCAAGAATTCAATAATAAATGACATTTCCTCTGTTATTTACAACTATCAATCTGTCAATAAATACCCATGAAGAACCACTCAAGACCATCAACAATCTGTCCTCAAAGCTGTTATGGCTGCTCAGAACAAAAGTAATCTTACAGAAAATAAGTTAACTTGGCTCTATCTGGATTATCCCACCCAGTGAAAAATGTAAAAGCACGTAAATGCAAAGACAGAGACCGACATATATGGAAGAGACGATGATCGCTTGGGAAACAAAGCAGATTGCAAAATTTGAATGAGCCCACATCATCAGTAACCCAATGTGCAGAATCTGACATGTTTTAATTTTAGTTTCTGCTTTACTAAGATAACAGTTCAGCTATGTTTTGAATTTTGTCAGAAAGAGAAGAGCTGGACCTGTTAAAAGTTTTAGAGTGTATTTGTTCTAAGTCACGTGCTTAGAAACAAGTGCTTAGAAATTGTTTTTCTAGACTATGAAATAGGTTATGGAAAAAACTTTAAGGTTGATTTGGAAACTTCTTTGATAAAGATTGAACTTGATAATGACCATCCTGGATCCCATGAAGTTACGAATCAGTTTTTTTAACTAAGGAGAGGTCATCTTCTTCCCTGCTGAAGTTATTCCTGCTGGGGGATAGGCAGTAGGAAGGTACATAGAAGAAAATTTATTCTGGAATCTACTTTAAATCTCCAGGCCAGACTGTTGCTTTTCAGCATTTCCAGTCTCTGCCACTTACTATTTGGTTTAATGAAATTAAGAAAAAAAACAACACTCAGCCTTGAAACCCAGATTCAGTCCTGAAAGACACTAATTAGATTTAAAAACACATGGCCATTTGTAGACCTACGCTCTATGCTTTCACAGCATTCTTCACAAACCTGAAATTATTCCACAAGTCTGACATTAATTTAATTTTGAACTTTTTGTTTGCTTTTGTTTTTTCTTAATCTTTATTAAAAAAAATATAAAGTTATAAATCAGGAATCAATTATTTTAGAAATGCATTGGGACACATAGAATAGACTTTTGTATGATAAATAACTAAATTCAGTCTTTTCTTCAATGAGGCTCCCTCCAAGGAGCTATATGAATAGATCACCAAGATGCTAATTCTGTTTTCTGATATAAATTACTTGCTGTGATGCAAAGACAAATTGAACACTAACAGAGTTATTAATTCTTTATAGAAATGATCCGTATGTAGCCAAAGCATCTGCAGCAGATACTGAAGACCAAAGTATGATGGGCAAATTTGTTAAAGTTGAACGACAGGTATGTAATTTCACGACTGATGGAGGCTGAGGTGCTTGTACAGAAGTGACAACGCTGTAAATTCTGCATGAGTCTTTGGCTGACCACGCAGATTTGCACTGGTGGTTGACAAGACTCACACAGATCTTGTCCTAACGATCACAAAACTACGTTGTTAGTTTTTCTTGAGAGAATTTAACTAACTTGCAAGTACATTTTGCAATCTGTGGGATGAATATCATTATATATGGCAGAAAGGCCCTAACAGTCATGTTTAGATGGGACTTTTTCACTTCCTTAAACTCCATACTCATTGTGTCTGGTGTTTTGCTGTGAGCACCAGCTTCTTCTGCAGGGTCTGGAACTCAAAAGGATTACCTCCACACACATTTTTGGCCCTCTTGGTGCATCCTGAACCATTGCTTAGCAAGTCAGGACTCTCATTTTTAAATACAAAACTAAGATGGAGGCAAGTGGCATGGATTGACATCAATTCCTTCCATGGAATGTAAATGTTAAGGCGCAAAGTACTTTGAAAAGAGAAAGTAAGTTAGTCCTGGTATTTAACCCTGAGTTGGGGGACTGTTAAGATTTAGAAAATAGGTTTGTGTTCAAAGGTAATTCCATCCGTTGTATATTGGTAATAGCCATTTACTGTATTGTATCAAGACTTCGGTCATAACGTTGCCGACTGCTGTCGGGAGCCAGACTGAAGAATATCCAGCAACGCTAAGAATTTTTTTGTCACAGTTCATAGGGATGGGTGATTTTAACCCGAGGCAGCTAGAGGATAAGATGGATCCATTACAGTCCAAGGGAAAGTCGTGATTATCCTATAAATACCTTCATGACCAATAAAGATGGTAGCATACCATTGCTGGGGGCAGTACTCTCATGGAAGCATTGACTCTTCTGTTGAACAACTGACTTGAGACAATATCATAACATTGGTATTTTTCAGGTTAATGACATGGGGAAGAAACTGGATTTTCTTGTTGATATGCATATGCATCATATGGAACAGCTGCAAATACAAGTTGCTGAGATAAGTCCATTGAAAGAAACTGCTTCTCCTGCAAAGGAGAAGAGAGAAGAAAACAAATATTCTGAATTAAAAACAATAATATATAAATACACTGAGCAGTGTGCTCATGAAACTCCTTACAACTTCCAGCAGGTTCCAGTCAACAAAGTCAGTCCTTATGGTTTCTCAGCACACGGTCATATGACTCATTCACAACCTTTATCAATAGGTGGGCAAAAGTCTGGCAAACTGCAAGCCACACCTTCCTCGACTTCGTACGCAGAAAGGCCAACAGTTTTGCCTATATTTACGTTAATGGACTCCCAGGTTAGCTACCACTCTCAAGGAGACCTACAAAGCCCTTTCTCAGATAAGGTGTCTCCAATGCAGAGAAGGAGCTTAACAAGAGACAGTGATACTCCATTGTCCCTTCTCTCCGTCAACCATGAGGAACTGGAGCGCTCCCCAAGTGGCTTCAGTATCTCCCAAGACAGAGATGACTTCCCCTTTGGCCCCAATGGGGGATCGGCGTGGATGAGAGAGAAACGCTACCTAGCAGAGGGGGAAACGGACACAGACACCGACCCTTTTACACCAAGTGGCTCCATGCCTTTGTCTTCTACAGGAGATGGGATTTCAGATTCAATATGGACCCCTTCAAATAAGCCAGTTTGAAAATGTGTGGGGGCAGTCACTGGTTGACTTCTCCATGTAATGTAAGCATACTTTGTATATCTCACTTACTCTACACCCAAAGCTTACTAGTTCGAAACACCAATGGCTGCATAAGATGCATGTGATATTAGTGGTAGTCATTCTGCACCATTTCATACAATTTACTAATGCAGTTTTTTTCATGCTACCAAAACTAAGGAAATTAGTTTTGAGCATGGTTTGCATGACTTTACCCTATATAAATGGTACAGCTGATTTCTTATATGATACATATCTCTCTGATACTCTTCAATACAGCACTGGTGAGGCAAGATATGGTGGTCCTTGCTACATTTTGTAAACAGGGCAGCAAAGTTAAACTATTTTGAGGAGCAATATCCCATTGTGGAAACATAATGTCTGAGTCCATTTTCCAATATAAGTAAATCAATCTCTACCCAGCCTAGGCAAGAAGATCTCCTATTCAAAGCAAGGAAGAAGCTAAGTAAAAAAGCAAATGAACTTTCTGAAACAGTTTTGTGAAGTACGTGTTTCTCATGAGATCTCTTACACAATTACCCATGAAATACAATGTCAGTGAAATTTAGGATAGAGCTTAAAATTATCAAAACCACCTCCTGGGATTGATCATGCATATTTGTTGTAAAATGTAAATATAAGTCCCTCGAGCTACTTTGAAAATCTTCGGTCGTGTTTATAAAATTGCCCATTTGTTACTTATGGGGCCAAAATTTCTTTCTGTTCTAAAAATAAGGTTGTTCAGTGTAGGGGACTCCAGGTTTATACACTCCGCTGACTTATGTGTTGCTAAGTAAGCTGCATAATGCAACTATGCCTCAGTTTCCCAGTCTGTTCATTGGGAGTTAATACTTCCGTACATATATATACACAGATATTTGCCAAGCGCTTTGAGCTCCTCAGATGTGCAGAGTATCTCTATTCTCTTCCCTGGGAGTTCCACAATGTGGGATGCTGCCAGGATCTGTTTCTCTCTGTTTACTGTTTCTCTTTGAAATAGACTGCTCCAAATCCATAAACGTGTGCCATATTTAAGATCAGTTTATGAGTAAATAAATACAACTTTTGTCAGCTGTCCCTGAGCAGCAGAAGGATGAGTATGCTCCCTAGGCCTCACCCTGATGTTTTTTTCATGGGAATTGGAAATTCTGTTGAGGGAGAGCAGGAAAACAATCCAACCTACTGGGCACAGGGCAGAAATGAGTCAAAGATCTCACCACTGCAGTGGGAATGTAGTGTCTAGATAGCTGTTGAAACCAGGCTGACCAAATATCCTGTGTAGGGTTCATGTAGTGTCAATCCAGGTGTCCACAAAATAGCGTTCACTGGATGACAGGTTTGGTGGTTATTCAGTCTTTACAGCTGGTGGAAAACTGATCAGTACAGTGTGCGAGCACAGGGTACAAGAACCGAGGCACACATCAGATTTAGGATGACACTAATCTTATCTTTAACTCAATTATCGACAATGACCAAATTTCTACCAACTTCAAAGGGAGCAGATGGTGACGCTTAGGTGTCAGATGATCAGAAACACCCACTGACTCTCATCCCTACCCCACTGATGCAAGGTGCAGCTTCTCTGCCATGGCTCATGCCCACCTCCTATTAAGAATAACCACTGTCACTCCACGCAATAACTTCTCCATGATGGCTAGAGCAGTGACCAACAAAAACCCAGGGATGTTAGAAAGTGGACTTTCTGTAATGACTGCTTGTATTATGCTGCAGCTGCACAACTGAGCATCCTTGGCACATCCAATCAGAGCACTGACAAAAGATACACTTTACCAGGCCTCCCAGTATTTACTGGATATTGCACAGGCCTGGACAGGGTGCCCTTCAATGAAAGATGCCTTGTTGGGTTTTGCTCAGTGTAGTAAACTTAATGTGTGATTCCAGTGTATTGTTGGCAACTCGTAACAGTCATTCCATCCAGGGAGCTTCTGTTCTCTTCCAGATGTAGACATTGCTTTCACCTTCATTGTTTATTCTCTATTTAAGAGACATCTAAAGGATTAGGATCTTCTTACTTCATTTGCTGCTTCAGCTCCATCATGATACATCCTTCTGGGACAGGGAGAACAAACTGCAGTGGTTACTTGAGTAAATAATGCAGAGCAGTTACAGCCTTTGAAGACTAGGGAGTCCATGGAGCTGTTCTGAGACCAGAAACCATGATGACATGAGGCACAATTTTGGTAATTACTTAATTGACAAAATAGCCGTTGACCTGAAAGGTAATCTGTGTTTGGTGCAGTTTCATGGCTAAATTTGAAGGGAATAAAACTAGCTAACAGAACTATAATTCATTATAATTTAGCTTATTGAGAAGAATTCTTTGGCCATCAGTGGTTCTTAGAAATACCTGCACTGCACCCGCTGCAGGCTCTCTGCTATAGTAATACATGTCAGTAGCAAGATTTAACCCTCACATAATGTATGAATGCAAAAGAATGAAAACTGCTTTTACCATCGCTAGACTTCTTGTGAAGTTGGCGTAAGTATAATGCTAGACAAGCCCGCTTCACTTTTCTTATATGTTAAGTGCCTGGCATTCCTACTGATTTCATTTGAGTTGGTCTCATCTCAAAACACTTTCAAGATCTGAGCAATTGAAAATCAAGGCAGCCAAAAACCAAGAGCAATCTGAGAAATGTGTCTGTGAATGTCTTTGATGGTGGCTATGGCACGCAGTTCCCTTCCCAATTCCCCCTCTAATTCTTCAGTCAGGTTTCTAACCTCTCCCATGACAGGTCACATAAAGGTATCTTTTCCCAGTATTAAACCTGGCTGAAAATCCATAAATCACCTGAAAATCCATAAACCACCTCATTATAAAGGTACGTTCATTCCAAGAGAAAATCCAGGCAAGGGCAGAAGACTTGGATAAGTCTTCACTTGCACAGAGAGCAGTCCCAGGGAAAGTGGGATTTTGGCTGCCCTGCACTGTGTACACTCAGCAGCTGAACTGCCTTCAAGTTAGCATTTTCTACAGGCTGTAAGCACCAACCTGCTGTAGGCAGCTTAAAAGCACCAGGACAAGTATGTGTAGCCACATCAGGAAATATTTAATAACATGCTAACTGGCCAGTTAAGGTCTGCCTCTTCTTAAAAGGCCCTGGTGGCAAGCTCAGCAACACCCTCTGCAGTGACCATCCCTGGATCCTCTATAAGAAACCCAAGAAAAGGGTCAAGGAAGGTCCTATTAGCTGCTTTTTTTTTTTTTCCTAACACACTACTTTGCACTGAAACTAATCACTGCTCTGATCAGAAGAATAATTTGCTTAGCAGCTCTCTGCTTCTTACATCATCTGGATTAGAAAGAGCATGTGTATCTGTCCTGCTGTCTGCACTGACAACAGATGTGGGTCAAGATGTCCCCAGCAAGGTGAGATCTGGAGACCATCCCTGATCTGGAACGTGAAACATCCAAACTTCATCAACACAAACTTCATCAGACTTCAGAACAGGTTGAGTCCAGGGAGTACATCAACCTTTGTTTATGTGTAGTTAATGTAGAAGAGAATTAACCCTTGGAATCCACTGTGCTGATTCTTAACTCCTACAAGTGACCAAGGATTCATTTCAGGCCCCAAGATGTTTTTCATAATCAGAAAGTGTGGGCCTTTCCTCTTCCTTTCTCAAACTGATGCACTGGGAGCGGGACTGGGTCCTAATCTGTTTTTATTGATAAATTTCCTTGTGAAAGACAGCACTGCTCTGGAGATGTGTTTCCTAGCTACATTTTTATGCTGTTTTTTCATTCCCTTATGAATGACACGCATCTGGAAGTTTTTGAAAAGGTGAATGTGTTCACATTGTGTGCCTCTCTCTGCAGTGCTATGATCAATGAAGCTGCCTCACTTTAGATTCAAGCTGAGACTATTTCATTAAGGCAGAAGTGACTGTTTAGGTAAAGTGTGCAAGTTATGGAAAATGTGGTTTATGATCCACTTCAGCAATTGGTCTTTTTAAAAAACAAACTAGTTAGGTAATGGCTGTTGTCCTTGCCTTGGCTTTTCCCTGCACTGAATTAATCGGTCTGTCTCCTATCAAAATAAAATGGAACTCAGCACATGGAGAGATTGATTGAAAAGCCCCTAAAATGACTTCGGCTATATTTGCTCTGTTTTCATCTGTAACTTTGCTGCATTGTTATGGTTCAGAGTGGAAATGGTTTTAAATTTTTCTGCTTCTAATTGCGGCACAGCGGTGCTGCAAACTAATGCCCACCTGAACCCCGCAGAGCAGGGCTGCTGACTTGTGGCCTTCAGGTGAGCACCGCGGTCCAATCAGTTTGCAAGATCACAGCCTAAAGCAATCAGAAAATGCAGATTAGGGAGCAAATTCAGCCCTGCTGGGAGCCCAGCTGTTGCAGGGGCGTCACATCTGCTTATGTAAGAACTGAATTTGTCCTGTTTACTGCAGAGAATGTGAGAAAGAGATGGATCTTGATTCCTTGCACCCCACAGCCCCCACCACTACTAAGCTTCAGGTGTCTACGAGCTGCAAATCTAAATGTTCTACAGCACCTCACGAATTTGTGCGATACCATTTTTTCAGCAGCCCAGATGACTGTGGGTGTTCAGTTTTGAAGATTATTTTCAGAGATGCAGAGGAAAAAGGGGCCATTTTCAGGTGTTTTTAGCTGAACACTGAGAGTGTAGATCCTGGGTATCGCTATTGCTTCTGATTATTTAGGCTGTAAGATTTGATCCTTCCCATTGCAGCTTTTAGTAGCTTCCCTCTGAAGTTAAGTGAAGCAAAATACTGGAAGTGGGATCCTATTTCCATCCTCGAGAATATGCTGACACTGAAGGTTACACAGCCAACTGCATTTTGTTTTCTAGTTACGGCATCTTATTATTACTAGTATTTGTGCCTTGCTCACTGAAATTTTCTCCATGCTACAAAGATGCTTTTCAGATTCTGGCTGACAAGGGAACACAACTTTTATACAAGTGGCCTTTAGTGCTCTTTATAATATTATTTATTGTAATTTTTAAACTGTATGTGTAATTTATATTCTGGCACTGTCCAATATTTGAACAACTTTAATATGTTTATTTCAATATATTATGCAAACAATACTTCTTAACTGATTTTTTATGTTCTGTCTTTAAAAACTTCACCACTTATTAATAAATAGAAATTTCAATTATGATGTGGAGGAATTTATTTTCATTTAAATCATCGTATCTTTACACATATTCAAAGAACAAAGTGTCAAAGGTACCCCCAGCAAAGACTTTTGACTTTTCCTATGCAGGACTGAACTTACAGCTACAAGTAGGATTTAGCTGCCTTCCACAGCTAGTCCTGTTACAACACACAGTGAACCCCATTAGTTGTGACTTCCTTTGATTTAGTGGCCATATAATTTATATGGCTTTGATTCTAGTTGTGTGTGAAAATGAAAACTGGGGATAAATGCATTCATATTAGGGACATCAACGTGCTAAAATATGATGAAGTTTCACACAAAATACAGAGAGAGTACACTAATGGCACAAGGCTCCTCTGAGTATCCCCTGCAGGGACTTTAACAGCTGGCAAGAGAGTTAGGTTAGGAACCCAGTTGCCTTGATTCTGATCTGCGTTTGTGTATGGTCTTGGCCTCACATCTTCAGTTGTTTGTCCATCTTCTGATGCTTAAGAACATGAGAAGTTTCCTCACCCCGCAGCAACACTGCGGGACAGTATAAACTGTTGAAAATGTCTTGCCCTCTTACACAAACAGGAGAGTGTTACTGAGGGCAATCAATCTCAAAACATCTTTTCTACAAATGGTTCTGGTTTTAGTCTTGACTGGGGATACCATTTTAGTAGTATTTCTATACAGAGAGAGGATAGATTATTTTTCTCCCACAGGCTGGTTTGGAAGTTGCCGCGTTTCCTTGGCAAAGGCACAGATTGTGCACGCACATGTGCACGGCTAAAGTTGCTTGGCTCGGAGCATTGCAGGAGATTCATGTGTGTGGAAGGAGAGGGACATTATACATCCTGTGTGGCTGAGTGGGTTTGATTTCTCTCGGTGACAGCAGACGTGTAACGGTTCAGTATCAAGTCAAAGATACCAGTTTTTGTTCTTGTCAGACCACTCTGCAATGATTTGAGGAAAAAAGCTGGGATTTTTCCGAGCATGGGCCAGTCAGTCCAAATGACACAAACTGCCTCTCTCAGATGATGCCTGTTTCTAAATGGCACCTTTTTTCACTACAGAGTTGAAGATTACTAACTTGGACAAAAACATATCTTTCAGATGATTGCTAAATAAGATGAGATGAATCCTATCTTATCAGTTCAGAGAGAACACTGAAGGGTAGCTGTCCTGAATGAGGCAGGAAGAGAGAATGTGAAATATCACCTCTTTCCAAAAATACAGCTGAAACCAGTCAGATATTTTTAAGGTATTCCCTGTCACTTCAATGTCATGTTTGTCACCAAGGAACCGGCTCTGCACAACACTCGAAATTCAACCTAAAAAAAGGTTTCTTTAATTTTTGTGGTAGGTAAAAAATTATTCAGCAGTTATTCCAGTCTCTTACCACACTTCTATATCTATATCCCTGTAAATTGGGAATAATTAAAAATATTCTATAGTACTATATTTTGTTTTGTTTTATTTTTTTTAATGGCTCAATTTAAACAGGATCAGTGCCAAGCTCCGATTACAGCCAAGTTCTATCATTCTTTTCCAAAGATCAACAGTATTTTTTAAACTATCGCACCAGAGTGTGGTGTTCTGAATCACTTGGGTTTAGTTTTCTACACAGCTCCAAGGCTATGTACGACACTAATATTGTCTTCATTCCCTACCTTTCTTTCAAGGCAAACACAAAGGTCCTTAAAATGTATTCGCATCCCTTTATAAACAACATTACCACACATTATCGTTACTGACTGAGCAGTGAGTGTTCCAGTTTGAACTGAACGACTGCACGACAGAATTCTTTTGCAATGAAAAGCAGGCAGCCACAGAAATGACATTTAAATGAGTATTTTGAAGACAAGACAGGTGAACCATTCAGCTTTTGTTCACCTGAACTGAAACATACTGCACTAAAATTTCCCCTTGGCTGTCACCCAACTCCGTAAGCATGCCAAAGCACACAGGCTTGTGGAAGAGTGGCTGGAAAGCTGCTCCATGGAAAAGGACCTCGGAATGTTGGTTGACAGCCCATTTACTATGAGCCAGCAGGGTGCCCAGGTGGCCAGGAAGGCCAACGGCATCCTGGCCTGTGTCAGAAATAGTGTGGCCAGCAGAAGGGAAGTGATCATCCCCCTTTACTTGGTACTGGTGAGGTTGCACCTCAAGTACTGAGTTCAGTTTTCCCTCACTCCGAGAAGGACACTGAGGTGCTGGAGTTCAGAGGTCAGCAAAGCTGGTGAAGGGTCTAGAGCATGAGTCTTACAAGAGGCGGCTGAGGGAACTGGCGTCGTTTAACCTGAAGAAAAGAAGGCTCAGGGGAGACTATGTCACTCTCTACAACTACCTGAAAGGAGGCTGTAGGGAGGTGGGGGTCAAAATCTTCTCCCAGGCCTTGCCTTAAGACAAGAAAAGAGGAAATGGCTCCCAAGTTGCGCCGGGGAAGTTTAGATTGGACCTTAGGAAAAACTTCTTCACTGAAAGGGTTGTTAAGCAGTGGAGCAGGCTGCCCAGATTGGTGGTGCAGTCACCTTCCCTAGAGGTATTTAAAAGACATAGAGATGAGGTGCTGAGGGACATGGTTTAGCAGTGGACTTGGCAGTGTTAGATTCAGAGTTGAACTCAAAGATCTTAAAGGTCTTTTCCAACATAAATGGTTCTGTGATTCTATGATCCTGACATTTTATATGGAATTGTACTTTTAAGAGATTAAATTTGGTTTATTCTTCTAAAATAAAGAGTAACAAAGAAACATTACATTTAGAGAATGATCCTTAATGAAATCTGTGCAAAAATAAATAAAATAGAATAATATTGCTAACATCTGAAATGAAATTCAGATGAAAATAAACTTCATAGAGCTAGCACATAAATATATAAACTAAATATCTTGTAAAACTTTAATGGCAGAGGATTAAAGGAGAAGTGTTGAATTATAATTGAGCTTTTTCAAAAAAAAATACAAAACGATGCTTTTCTAAACAGATTTTACCAAACAATTACTCAAAGGTGCTTTCATGGAAGTGTTTACTGCAGTATAATAAAGTGTAACTGAAGATAAAACTTCAATCCTGTGGAGAAAGCTTGGAATAAGTTTGCTTGTTTGTTGTTGTTTTAAAAACAGCACTTCACTCCCTACTGCCATTAACACTGGATGAGACAGGTACAGCTGGATGTGTGCTTTCCTACTAGGCAGCTGAGACAGGTGGGTTTGCAAGGTGCTTTAGGTACTACAGTATTCCCTGTGCCCACCTCATCTCCTATGGCAGAGAAGGTTTCTACCCCAGCCAGGGCGGTGGGTAGCCCTCCCTGAGCATGCTGGTAGAGAGGGGACAGAGCAGGTGGGTGGGGGTGCTGGTTGCTGACTCCGGCTCAGGTCACAAGAACATATGGCTGGAGCCCCTGCAGTCTCTCAAGGATATTCCAACTGTGTTTAAAATGTCTAAGAAAAAAAACCCTGGGGAAAAGTAGCGGATCGCTTCCACATTGTGTTCTCAGCCCCCAGAGACATAACGCACCAACATGCAGAGTTTGTTTCCTCCCTCCTTACCAGAACTCCATGCCACACTGTCCTCTCTCTTACAGATGTATCGCAGGCATTTGGCTTGAATGTGTGTTTATTTAAATTGCATTAGCAGGGACTTACTCTGCATAGCCTTAGGCAAATAAATGCATTTACTCAGTAATTTATATGAATTATGTCCCTATGCTGTGTTACTAAGAAGACACTAAAAATGTTTTTACTTGTTCTGGATTTTGGGAAAGTAGTTATGGGCTCAGTGCCATCACACAAAGAGACGCTGGAAAAAGGAAGCGCGTAAAGACTATACCCCTGAGAAAGCGACTTGCTCAGAGTGATGCTCTGAGTGAGAACATGGCATTGTCCCCAGGAGTCAAAGTTGGGGCTGAACAATAGCCCCCTCCTCGGTCACCTGAGCATTGCTCTGCAGCTGAGGAAAGTTAAAATTACAGAGTCCCAGGGTAAAACGCAGCATGAGGTAAAACCTGCTGAAAGTCAAATTATCCTCGTAGCCACACATCAAACGATTGGAACTGATCCCAGCACACACATTTTCCTGGCTATACCTGGTTTTGTCAGCTGTTACAGAGAGGACTTTCATAGCAGCCTTCGTGATGAGGTATTGAGCAACTGATAATTAAA
Organism: Ceryle rudis; assembly: GCA_033439905.1. NCBI lineage: Eukaryota > Metazoa > Chordata > Aves > Coraciiformes > Cerylidae > Ceryle > Ceryle rudis. The sequence continues at coordinate 209,308 of JAAGNO010031178.1, forward strand.
TCAGTAAAACTGTCTTGTCAAAGAAAAGGTGTTTCCATATTCCTCAAATTGCAGCATTTAGTCTTGAAGTCAAGAAAAATTTCCTTCTATCCCAGAAGTGACTTCCATACAGAATTACATGATTTGAGGTGAAATGACATCTCACTGGATAATGTTTGTTCACGAAAGGCAGACTGAAAGAAAACAAAGGTGCAACTGTGCATGTGTGTGCATGCACATGTGTAAGCAGCATATCTACCAGCTACAACTCTGTTAAATGGGGCTGCACTTGCCTTCCAGCTTCTGAAGTTCCCGGTGAAGGCAGGGTTGCGGGACAAACAGAGGCACAGCCTACCACACATAAAACAAGATCCCATAAATATCTTTTCTGCAGGGAACCAGGACTCCCCAAAACTTATGATTGAGATCTACACCCAGAAAAAATCACTTTCTCACATCTGACACATTGGCAGGTTGCAGTGTTTTAACCATTGCAGGAAGCTGCTGCTTCTTCAGGTAACATCACAGCTTTCTTTGCCTTAACTGGTGGAAGTGCAAGATAGGAAAAATACAAGCAAAGACAAGTGACAACAAAAAAAGCCTGATGACGCACTCGTTACCTAGGCAGTATTTACAATAAATTAAGTACAGCTGGGAAGCCCTGCAAACCAAATGTCCATAGTATTGATAGGACCATGACATTGAAAGGACAATCCCAGAGTGCTCCTGATCAGAAGCTCCAATGTTTCAGAAGTTGGGTTTGGAAACCATGGAAAGGCTGGGGACCATTCCCAAAAGACAATTTGTATACAGCTGTCCTGTGCGGCTCATCTGCCAACTCCTCTTTATCCTCTTTCTTTCTAACAGGGGTTGGAATATATCACTGTTAAGCTTTTGTGCAGATCCCTCAAGGACTTTTTTTTCCATGCACTGACTGTGAATCCTTTGAGGCTGACTCTCTCTAATTGATCCAAGGTTCTGAATTAATTCACATGGTGAGGTGTTCAGTGGCTTATGATAAAACTACTGAATGGATGGATGACTATCTGCTTTTAAGAATGTTGCATCACTGATTTCAGAGGAATCACTTGGCAGTTTGCAGGAGTAAACGGGAGCAGAATTTCACCTACTACTTCTAATAGTGATCCTCTCTTCATCACTGAAACTGCCCTATTTTATTGTTGTGACTGGATCTCTCTTCCTTCCTCATCACTTAACCACAATGCCAGGCAATTTTCTATTTCACCTGTCGTGTTCCTTTTGATCTTCTACATTTAAAATACAGTTCAGATTTCTTCTCCATCATCTCAGTACTGTCCCTTGTTTAAATCACTTCTCCAAGGGTGGCTAAGGCTATACCAAAGGACTATACCCAAGGGCTACACCCTGGCCTACCTCTCACCGTCAGAGGTGGCATTGGCCTAACTGCAGTAAGATGAGCTGTCCCTTTAAAAAGGAAAAAAATCCTTTCTACTGTGTAGTTCCAGTCATTACTGCCAAAAGAGGCTTCCAATCCTCACCTGACCTGCCCAGAGCCTTTCCATGTGGGATTCAACAAGCACTTTGTGTGCTTATGATTGTGTTACCTCTAGTTAGTCCTGCTGGGATTAGGATAGCAATTTTCACGGGATTTTAAAGAAAGATTATCAAGGCTGTCTACTCAAAGTCTTTCATGAAGTGATTATTAAAGCTTGGCAATAACCTCCAGTTTTATATAGGCTCTGAAGATAATCATCTGTGTCAAGAGAAATCAGGTAAGTTGATAATAACTATTCCAAATCTCAATGGTTTCACAGAAGGAAACCATTTCAACGGTGCTATTAATGCTTGGTGAAAAGGTAGCAAATTAAATGTATTTGTATTATACATATATTTATTACATTTTATTAAATTCCCATACAAATAAATTTGAAGTTAAAAAGTAGTTGTAGCAGTTCAATAAAGCATGTAATTGCAACATGGGCATTGTCATATTAACATGCAATATTTCTTTAGACTTGGTGTATCAAGGTGTGCTAAAAATGAGGGATGACCTTTAGATGTTGGAACTGAATGAAGGTAAGGAAATTAATACTAAAGTACTTTCATTTTTTTATTTCTTTGGTCTCTTAATTTCTATTCTGCTCTGTTTAGCATGAAGACACAGGAAAACTACTTGATATTTGCACTCTGTACAAGAAAAATTAAAACAATTCAAACTTCATGGTTACCTGCCACATTGAAGTTAGTTCAAATGAAGTATAGCTAATGAACAGGCCAGTTTAAGATTGCTGTTAATCCAGAACAACAAAGAAGTATTTAATAAGATGTCTTCATGAGTGTGTAAAGGTAATCTGAACTGGATTTAAATCTCCAATTCAGCACTTCAGGGAACTATGGAACAACAGTTCTAAGTAAAATGAATTCTACTAATATTGCTCATCTTAAAATAAACACAAGAGGAGGATTACCATATTCACTAGAGGTGAAGAAGAATTTGTAACTAAAGGCTTGACCTGCAGTGTGTATCAGATGAATGTTTGGGAGGCAAATATTCACCGACAGTCAGTCACCTGTGCCTTTAATGCCTGTGAATTGCACTATGATTTAAATTGAAACTGTTAGTGATTTTGAGCTGGACTACATATTTACAATCTGAACATGTATTTCAGTCATCACAGTAGTGTCACGTATGCTGGCAAACAAAAGAAATACAGTTACAAAGCAATAGAACTTGACTGTAAAAGATAAGAATTAGCTATCATATAATGCAAACATGACGTGTATTGTAAGTTATTAATCCAAATATCCACATTCCTGGGAGCTATGGTATTTCAGGCAGCAGTTCTAGAAATATTTGTCAAAACTGGCTTTGAATTTTAATTGGAGAGCATAAATGTTCAGAGAGTTAATGTTGGGAAAAGATTTTGGAAAGCAGCTAACACCTAACACAAATTTAACCCAGTGTCTACCAACTGAGGATTAAGGGCAGTTCTTTCTACAGTGATTTTCTTAGCAATTTCTCTGCAATTTCTTTTTAAGCATCTTGTACTGGTCAGAGGACACCACAGCACTAAATCTGGCACTCAGGCAAAAGAAGTCCTCCCATCAGTGCAGGATTCTCCATTCATTTTATACCAACATTATTTAATATTTCCTTGCTACAAGTAGAAGAGGATTTGGATTATTACAGTCCATGCTTCCAAGTTACTTTTCCGTGTTATCCCAATTGTTATGTATCTTCTTTGATTGAGCCTGTGGTTGCAATCACACCTCAGTTAAATGTGGGTGTTATGCCCACGCTAATGCCTGCTCTGAATTCCTGCTGCAAATCAGCATTGTACATGGAGAAAATTGTGTGTGTTGGTTAGCGTGGAGGAGCAGCTCAGCGTGGAGGACAGCCAGGACCTGCAAATTCAGGTGAGTAAGAAAGTGTCTCTCAATGTGCATGGGATGCTTCCAAGCATAACTGTATATCGCTCTCTTTCAATTTTTTTTCTGCTTTTATCGCCACTTTATTTCTCCCTCTCTATCTCTCCTAAGGTGCTTTGGTAGGACAGTTTCTTCAAGTGTCAATCTTCTTGCTTCTCCTCTGTCTCTTCGGATGTGCCTTCTCTAGCCGCTGTCCTAGCCTGCTGCTCTGAGTCCTCTGTCAGATGATTTTCCCCATCCTGCCACCATGAACAGCTCTGGGCCAGTTTAAATCAATCAGTAGTGAAGTTAGATTCCGGACAGGAAATTACCTACAGTCTATCAACCCATCTACTCATGAACCTTTGTAGAACACCTGTGCTTCAAGATCAGTCTGTGAAATACCCTTACCAAAAATTTCTGTGTTAGTCCAAGCATGATTTCATGGGTAACCCAGGAGAGCCCATTTTCCTCAAAGCATGTGCTGTATCAAGTCTTGTCACTCTGGCATGACCACTGACACCGATGTACAGGAACCGACTGAAAGTGGGGCAGAGGATGTCCTCCTCTCCCACCTCCTAGGTCTGAGTCTCTCACTTGCCACACAGCCAAAATCCTCGTGAAGGGCAGAGGTTTGGTCTCTTTTGCCTGTCCGGGCAGTAGAAACCGTTCAGCCAAGACCAGCCTAATACTTCAGGGACAGTACAGTGGCAGCACTGCTTTTGGTCATGATTCGTGTTGATTTCCCTTGGGCTGGCATGCACAGACACAGCACTAGCTGTGCAGCCTGATCAGACCCTATGTTCAGGGAATGGGTCATGAGGAACTTGTTCAGGGGGAGGTCTGTGGCCCACTGAATAGTCATCATGAAGCACAGCTCATCGTAATGTAGATCTTCCAGACCTAAGGAGACAGTCATTTCTCATAGTACAGGAAAAAAAAATTCATGAAGTTCCATTAAAAAACCCAGCAAATCATAGCACTGCTGACTTCAGACACACATACAACCAAACAGCTCCCCACTAACAGGTCACTTTATTGACTAGGTGCATCAGACACTACAGCCCTCCTGCTCCAAAACGTAAGTAGCTCCAAACTTTTCTGGTGACATTACCACTCCATCCTGCAACACCAGCTGAACCCAGAACCTGCTCTCCCCAACAGCCACTTCCCCACACTTTTGCAAAGCATCAGTCCTTCAAATTCAGAACCACTGAGGAGTATCTCTTACTAACTCCTCTCCATTTCATAGTCAAATCAAAAAGGGGGGGGAAGTAACATCGAGCAGAATCCATCAATGTGGATTAGTTTTACACCTACCTCAGTGCAGGTTACATCACCTACTGATTACATCATGTTAGGGTGTTAGTAGGCTTGAGCTACCATGCTATAGTCTCCCCTAACTACAGTGTCCAAAGGTCTACAGTAAAAGCTGTTACAAGGCCAAGTACGCTTTGTAATAGTGGATTGTGGAAGCAGGGATAACCTTGATGGAGCTGCAGGCCCTGTGATTCTCATGCCAGAAATATATACATGGTCTGTAGTCTAGTTGCTGGTCAGATCCCAAGTATTGTTTTAAGAAGGGCCAGGTTTAGGATTTTTGATGCTAGACTGGTCCATGGGACACTGAACTCTGTCCATGCATCATTAGTCCAGCTTACAGAAAGGTGATGGAGAAAGAAGTCTAGGGAGTAAGATTTAGCCATGCTTTACTCTCTGCTTCAGCCCTGCTCTTCTGCACATGCAGTCCAGAAGCCATGGATGAACACAGGCTTGGGGCTGAGTAAAAAGGATTAGGCAGATGGACTGAATAGATAACATGAACTACCTAAAAAGCTTCTGAGAGCTTTGTTCAAATCAGCAGAGCTGGCATTGAAATGCTTTTGTCTCATCAAATGATCAAACACAGACATTTCAAACACTGACATTCTTGATATTGTTTCATCATCCCCAGGAAGAGTGGCTCTAGAACTGCTAAGTATAAATTAGCTATTTTCAGAATGTGCTAATTCTCTAGTGAATCAAATATGCAAAAGATTTTAAACATGATGATAATAGTTTGTTAATCAAACAGGATTATCTTCAAGATAATGGTTTGCCGTGAACTCAAAAGATTAGCTACTCAAAAAAAAAATAAACTTGGAATTTTTTTGCCCATTTTCATACAATCTATTTCTGACAACTACAGAGATATTTGGTGTGTTCTGATATTATGAAAACGGGGGGGAAATGTAAAGAAGCAAGGAGTTTTCTTTTTTTTTTCTAACCACCTCTAATTGAATTTTTGAAACCTGGAAAGCAGTTCATTGTCTGAAAGGCAGAGGACCATTAATTCCTCCCAATCAACAAGGTAAGGCAGCACAGGGCACAGCCTGGTGACAATAATTAACCATAGAAATACAAGCCTAGGGATGACTGGGCAAGCAACATTTCTGTAGAAAAGGAGCTCAACTGATATCTGGTCTGAAATTGAACGTAAGTAAATTTTATCTTGTGTCAACAGAAAGGGTGTAGACACCTGACATGTCAGTGTACTTTGGACACAGGTCATCCTGCCAGAGAAGTGAACTGTGTAGATAATCTTACCAAGTCCCACCAAAGCCACAGTCACATAGGACTCAAAAATAAAGAGTTACATACTAAGGTTATGACACCCACACATACACAGAAAGTACCGTCTGTGTGATTTCTGATTGCCATTTACACCACCCATCTTTTCTCTACATCCTAGTGATAATATTTCTTTCATGGTCACATCACTCTGGGGCAAGAGTTGGGCAAAGTTGTACAATACCACAAATGAACACCACCAAACCAGCATTTCTTTCCCCTAGAGCAGCCAAACCTGCTGGAAGTAAGAGTCCATAATGCAGTGGTTCTGGTGGCATGGGGCAGCGAAGATGAGTCTGGGATTTCTGTGTCTCTTTCTGGTTTTCAGCACAGGTAAGGATGATAGTTTTGTGCTCCCCAGGGAATATTCCCTTTCCCAATTGCTCCCATAGCCTTATCCCAACATCTGTGGCAGGCTTGGTTCTTTCACCCTGCATAGTCAGGGCTGATGGGCTGGAGCTCCAAGGCTGGTGCCATAAAGCAGGGCAGACCAGATGATTGCAAAGGTCTGTTCTTGGATCCCATGCCACAAATATGGAGGTAGAAAGGTTTATATGGAAAGAAAGAAGGGTTAGGAGGGTTGCTAAACCTAAATTATCAGTCTGATTATAGCTTATACTAAAAAAGAGCTGTTAATACAGCTAACTAGCACTGTATGAGGAGTCAGGATTTACAGGCCTTGTGCCATGGACTGTCTGCAGGCTATTTTTCCTCTCTCTACATATAAAGAGAAGGAGAAAATGTATTGAGGGATCGTCTTCTGTACAAGGCATAGATTTTTGTATGAATAAAGACAACAAGCCAGGCTTCATCAATTTATGTACAAATAGCCAGACTATGTAATGACAGCTCCTCTTTCTTCTGCTGCTTCCAGCCCTATAAATTTCATTTTACTGAAGTAGAAACTGAACCCAGGTTTCCTACTCCCGGGGGAGAGCTCTGCCCATTAGGTTTCAATGCAGTGGGGCATCACCAGCACTGAGGGGAGCCCTCCTTACAACCAGCTCCTGCGAGAAGACTTGTCTCTAGGGAGTGTGGATGGACTGAGAAGCTGAAGCTTCAGAATGGGAGTTTAGCAATTGCTAGCACTGGCTCATCTGGGGAGCGTTCTGGATTACTCTCTAGAGGTACTCAGCTCTCTGAGCTATCCCATCACTGATGGGATAGCTTGTTCTGTGATGGCTAGATCACTGCTCTGCACCTTGCCCTTGTTCGTCACTGAGGGAATCCCATGAAGCAAGTCCAATCTCCTGAGCCCAACTCCACTCCTCCTGCAATGCAGCTCTTGAGAACAGTACTCAACTGAATGACTGCTCTGAATAATAAACATGCACACAGTGGAGCTTTGTTTAGGTTTCACCTTATTACACCATGTACCTGGCAGTCAATGTTGTGTGCAAGCCTAGCGAAGATCTCTACAAGTTTGTTAGCACATTTTTTGATTCTTGAGTTAAGGGGGCAAACTCACATAGTGAATGTGTTTTCGCTCTTTAGCTGGCAGCTAAAGGACCTGGCCTGTCCTTCAGGACATCCTTATTCTTAGGCACCTGATGAATTGCTGTTGTGGATACTCGATGGACTGCTTTGCAGTGCCAATGTCCATCAGTTTTTGAGCTATAATGAATGAGAACAGCAAAGTAACCCAGGCAGAGAGCACAACAGAGAGGTATTTGGGGTATCAACAGGGACAACTGCTGCTACTTGGTCTCTTTCTTCTCTTCACAGCTTCATGCATAAAAAGAGAAAATAAGAAAGAGAAGCAAGTGGCAGTGCTGGCGACTGCAGGTAACAAGCAGCGCATCAGGAGCCCTGTGTGGTGGTGTTAATGGGAGTGGGAGATACTGTGCTGGCCATGGAGGTGTCAGCAGATGGGCCATTCTCCTGCAGAGTCTATGAGACACAGCCCAATGGGAGCAAGGGATTCTCACTCAACCCAGGGCTTACTCAGGTCCCTGGCCAGTTTAACCTCTGCCCTTCTAGAAATCTAAAAAGCTGTTTTCTGTTTCCTTTCTCTGCTTCCCAGCTCTTCATTCCCTCTTGTTTTCCATCTCCTCTCTTCTATGCTATGGGCAAGCTCTGCTTCCAGCCCTGGGTGAAGGTTTTGAATTGGTTAAGAAAAATTCTGATGTCACTGGAAAATTTTATTTGTCCTCAAATTCGATTTTGTTTTCATCTCAGCTTTCTGTGATTCTTTTTCTGTCTTGCTCTGTTTTTTCTCTCTCTGTCACGCACACACAGACCTTCTCCCTCACACACACTCAGACAACACACTGCTCTGTTTCTGCACGACTTTGTGGGAGGAGAAGCAAAAGAGTATCTTTGGAAATTTTGACTTGGGAATAAACAAATAAGCAAAGTCAACAGAAAGAAAACATGTTAAAATAAAAAGCGTGATTCAACTACAGTGAATTTATTCCGTCATAGCAGTAGAGCAATAAGATAGCTGACACAAAAATAAAAGCTGTATTTTAATCCCAGTTCCACATAGCACTGGGGAAGGAAAAACTTTTCCTAGATACTTTCTCCTCTGTGATCTGCAAAGAGATCTGCTGCTCTTTGGCAGTAAATACCCGTTGCCCAGCACGAGAGGGCACCAAACCACCAGGACCGGATCAGCTCCCCGGAGCCTGCTCAAGGGCACAGGGCACATAGAGCCCGGCCTCAATTTTGGCCTCCCACTGCACTGGCCACATGATCTTGCCGTTTTCCAGATTCCTCGCTGCACTCCTGGCATCTTTATTTTCTCATCACAGGCTTTTTAGAGCACTCCAACACATGACATGCTCATTTTGTTTTTCCCGTTCTGGAAGATTTTTGCTGTGTGTAAGTGGGGGGTTAATGGCCATTTCCTTGCACCGTCATGCAGCCAGCTGCTCAGAGACCCCTTCTTTTTCAGAGCTGCCTGCCAAGTCCGTGGATCTGGCTGCTATTAACCTGACAGAGCTGGTGAATGGTATGCTGAACACAGCACTCAGAGGTAATGTGACAAGGCCAGGCAGGTCAGCCAGGCTGTCAGCATGGCAGTCAATGAGATGAAGAGCTAACGGTGTTAGCAGGAGAAGCCATAACTGCATGCTGTCTGCCTCCAGAATTGATTTCAGGAGCATGTTACCCTTGTGCATTTATAATGCAGATAGCTGTCTACCCCAAAGCGTGTAGAAATTAGCATGTGTTTATATATAGACACAACGTAATTACTTATGGGATGCCTTCAGAAAGCATTTTATAATCCAATGCAGGTTTAAATTAAAAAAAAAAAAAGTAGTAATACAAATGATCCTTCCCTCAGTGGAAATGAGAAACAACTGAGTGTGAGGCAGCTGTATAGTATCAGCACCTCAGGAGTCTTTTAGAAATTAAATGAGCAGAGTGAAAACACGCTGTTCTCACCATTTGTCCCAACCACTAATAGCATGGGCATGTGTTTCTGCAGGTACCAAAAAACTCTTCTCTTTGCTGAGCGTCACATCCTACAGCTCATTTGCCTTCCACAAAGTGTTGGTCACCATTTATAACAGTGAGTGCCTCAGTGCTTCGCTCTGCACAGGAGTGTTTTCTCTCATGCAGCCTGTGCATCAAGATACTGATTTTTCTCTGTCTCTCTACAGTTTCTAACATGAAAAATGTTGACCCTGGCAAGTTCCCTATGCATTACTGCTACTGTTTGAACAACGTGACGAATGACTTGACAGGTGGGTACACAGGAGAGGTTGGGAATTGCATGTGCTTAAGCTGAATTATTTCCTCTGGAGCTGAAAGCTGTAGCCTGAATTCTTCAGACTTCATCCTTATGGGCAGCATCGCCACACTGATGTCAACAGCCATAACTCAGGATGAGTGGCTGCTCTAGACCTTGGGGGAGACTTGACAAACTCAGTCTCGGATGGCTGCACCCAGCCAGCCAGCCTGGGATGGAGTCATCAGTCAAGTGACTGGTATAGTTTACCTGGCAGAAAGACCTCCCTTTCCTCCTTGGAATACAAAGAGCAGGAGAGACAACTTGGCCATGTATGATACATTACCTCAGCCGCTTACACTCTCCTGAGATAACCCATAGGAGATGAACAAGGGTTTCTGTGCACCAGTATAGGCCAGTAACTTCAATGAGCACAACAGGAGTGAAAAGCAAGAGTGTAAATGGAGTGTAAAATGTGCAAATTCTTCACCTACAATCCTCATTCACATCCCTGATCTCACAATATTTAACACTCCAGGTGGATCTCAGAGCTTAGATTGTATGGCTTGGTCAATGTAAGATATGCAGAGTAGCTCAGCAGCTAGGGACCAGAACTTTCTAAGCTGCATGACCACACATATGAGCCATAATGGCTTTCATGGCTTTTTCTGGACCTACACATCTCACAAGTCTTATTGCATAATCACCCAGTCTGCCTTGGAGGGTAGTAGAGAAACTTTAATCTTTCTGCCCCAAATTCAGAATGTCTTGGTGATTAGAGCATCCTCCCAAGCAGTAAAACTCCAGGGCCTCACTCAGGTCCCATGTCTGTCACTCTCTAAGCAGTAACATTGACCTGTTACTGCTAGAACATGTTACAAAAGAGCTGTAACACCACACCACCACTTGCCATTTTTTGAGCTGACAACATCATCGATATGTCTGAAACACACCTCAGAGGAGACAACCAGATGCCTCCTGGAGGGTCCCACGTGGACGACAGGCAGGTAGTGAAGGCAAATCCTACAGGATTTGGATCTTCTACATTTAAGCAGACTAAATAGAGTGTTGCTTTAAATTGCTGTCTTGAACAGGTAAGTGCCATTTAAGTTTAGACACACATGCTATTTTGGATATCATCTTTGAAATAACTTCTGCAGAGCACTTGTGTGGCTTCTGAAGTCCACACCCATCCAGCAGAACCATTTCGAACTTTAAAATATGATCACATATAAAAGTGATTTTTTGACTTCTCATAGATGATAGAATATGTGTTTTCAATCATAAACTTTCTCTATTTTGTTGTCTAGATTTTACAGCTTTACTTGTTGATATTATTGGAAACTCCACCAGTTATCTTACAGAAATTTTCAAATCCAGCTCTATTCTCTCAGGTTTGCATTTCCTTTTAATAGTTATCATTGTCTTATTTGTTTGTTTTATTCCTGGCATGGAAACAAGCATAGAAAGGTGTATAAAAGCCTATTGCTCTTGCTCAGCAGCATTTTTGTTGCAAAGAACAGACTGCAGTTTTAAACAAGTCTCCTTAGAAGAACAAGATACATATATAATGTTTATATAGATAATATAGAGACATACATGTTTCTATGAGCAGCTATATTTTGTGTGAAAGTCTGGTGAGTTATTATTAAATATAGTTATTTTGGGGAATTATGATTTCCAAATAATAATTATGGGCTATATTATCTGCAGATTTATTTCCATGTAAAAATTAATGTAATTTAGAATTTTAATTAGATAGAAATATTTCCCCTGGAAATATTAATATTTGGAATCAAGGCTGGTTCAAGGTTTTTGTCAAAATCAGATCAGAGGGAAAATATTAGGCCAGCTGCAGTAGCCACATACCATTTTGTGTTTGTATTTTCAACTGGTCAAGATAATACCATATAATGAAAACTGGTAACAATGATCTGGTTTACATTTTTTTGCCTTTCAGTGCGTCAGAGCAATGATTCAGATTGTATCTACATCTGTGTGATGACAGGGCAGACAGGTGAAAATTAAAACCTTTCCACCCCGAAATATTGCTCTATTTATTCTCAGTGATGACTTATATTAGAAACAAGCCTTTCTTGATATTTGTAAGCATTTCTGTTTGCAGAGAGAAATCTATCTGACTTTCGGGAAATGCTGGAGAAGTCTCCTGTTATTAATTACACATTTACCAGTAACATATCTTCTGACCTGGGTAAGTACATCTTGGGGAATAGAAGAAAACAGCAACAACAATGAAAACCATGTCCAGGTAGCACTTGCAATGAATAGTCCATCTTCATAATGTAAAAACAGTTTTTTAAAATACTCTCTTCTATTTTATTATTACTTATATATATGTACAAATTATATTTTATTGTCATTAAAAGTTATATTATGCTAAGTGTAATATAATATTTCTATTATAAGTAAACTTTACAAACTTTAAAATTATTAGCTTCAAAGTCTTCTGGTGGAGGAATGAACAAACCCCCTGAGATGAAAGCTTTTACAGAATTCAGCACTGGGCGGGGGAGGCTCCCTGATCCTCTTAATCTAAATGGGTACCTTCCTTAGCTCTCAGCACAAACTACCTCCTACCTTTACAGGAGTTACCTTCAGAAAGTAGTTGAATACATTTAGCGAGTGTTCTGAAAAGCTGTACGATGATCCTCTCCTGTTCAAAAAACAACAACAAAAAACATTTTGCCAAAGATTACTTGAAGAGAATGACAGCTCTTGTTTCTATTATACCAGAACCTGATTTCTTTCTTTTTTATCGTGCAATAAGCGATGGATGGTAAGCATTCTAACCCTATCTTCTTGTACCTCAAAGACCTAGATTCTATTTTTTCAAGTTTCATGAAATTACAGGAAGACCCAAACAAAACAGTGGATGCATCAGCAGAACATACGTGGACATTTAAAAGTAAGCAAACATTATCACGCTTAAATTTATATTCTCCTTGATTAACGTCTTGATAAGTGATCTTGTCTGCTGCACAGGAATAGATGGGATTTTCTGGGTGTATTTTAGATGTTATTGCCCCTCAATGTGTTACACTCACTGCTGCTGCGGGGCATCAGCATCTACAGTGTATGGCTGGTGCCCTCCCTGTGTCTCTCCTGATTCTCCAGCTACCAGGATCCCCCTTGCCCAGAAAAGGGAGGAAATTCCCACCACAAGGTTTCCACCATGGCCAAAGACAGTTGGAGTGAAAGGATCTGGGTTTCCATCACTGCATGTGGATGCTTCCAGACCACAAGGCACAGCCGCACCACCAACTGCTGGGGGAAGCTTGACCCCATCGCCAGCCCTGCAGCCCAGCCCCAGTGAGTACTGCAAGGAGGACTGGCACCTGCTTTGCCCTGCTTCCGGTAGGGTTTGGCCAAAAGCTGGAACCACATCTCTGAGGTGGAGGCTGGGAGGCCCTTCAGGGAGACCCTCTCTGGGTCACTAGTGAGTCGGTTTTCTCATTGTACAAGCGCTAAAATCAGTTATAGGGTCCATAAACTAAGTCTTGCTCCTCATGGACACTTCTGCCACCCAGGTCTTCCCTCATATTTTGCTCCAAATATGGTGAGCAGACCTGTGGAAAAGCAATACAGAGCTGCTCCTTTTGGTCTCCACTGACCATGCTTTATATCCTGCCTCTCCCTCGCCCACGGACTTTTCAAGATCTAGCAAAGTACAGCTTTTGTCCTTCCTTTTCATCTGGACATTTTTCTATGCCACTGGAAGTACTGGGTGAGGGACTCTGGCTGTTGAGCTGTCTCATATATAGCAATTATTCTCAGTAGACAAATAAATTACAAATACTCTGAATGACAAAAAGCATGTCTTTCTGTTCCCACAGCTGACACGGACACATTTTGGATGCAGACGGTGTTGCCCCAAGAAACCAGCAAACTGATTCAAACAGAGCCAGGTGAGATCGATCTGGGATAATCACAAAATGTGTCAGTTGGCACATTTATGAAATATAAAATTATATATATAAATAGGTGGCTGTGAATGTATTTATATATCAATGTCTATGTAAGGGTTTATTAGTGATCTGTGATGAGCTTTTTTTTTCCTTTTCTGTCACTCTTTCAATCAACCTTCCTTTTTCTTTTTATTTGTTAAGATGTCAAGGCGAGTTATATTCTTTTCCCTCCTTCAGATTTGCCTTCCTCAGTACTGTCTACGCCACCCTACAAGCCAGGTGTGACACTGAAACTTTACTCAGCTACCAGTAAGTAGATGCACCTCATGCAGCAAAAAGAGTAGTGTGTTTGAAAGTATACCAATATGCAAATTTTCCCCCACAGAAACAGCATACGTGTTTAATTTACGTGCTATCTTGTGTATGTAAAACCCCCAGAATGCCTAAGAGACTGCTTCCGTATTTGTGAATCACACACAATCACACATTCGAAATACAGATTACACGGTGATGACAGAATCAACAGGTCTGCTTCACGTATCAATTTTGACATGGATTGGCTATTGGAGAATCTTAAAATTCATACATTCCAAAAGAAAGTATCATGTCCAAATTCGCAAAATAGGAGCACAGCTCAGGAATACAATAGGAAAAAATCTCAGCCACAAATCCCAGTGTTGAGCACTAAAGATAGCTACTATTTCAGCTCCAGGTACCACTATCACAGACACCTACAACTTGATAAAATGCACCCCATCCTGCAGACATCTCTAGTATCCTTGGGGTCCTTCCACTCACAGTCTGGTGTCCTTGCTCCAAGTGGTCACATGGGAAGCGAAGCCACTTGGCCAGATGAGCAGTAGGCAAGATACAGCTAAAGCTGCGTGTATGTCACAGTTCCTGATTATATGCTACCCATTAACCTGGTAGATAAGGAAGTCAATTTGAAGGATACATCGGTGTATATGTTCCTGCATTGATAGTAATGTGGAAAGCATACCAGTATTATTATGATTTCATACTGGAGGAAAAATCCAGACTGTCCTGTAAAATCTATGTGCCTGTATTGCAGACAGGGACTGTGATTGTCTGCTGTTTGGTGAAGCGTTATCTCTTTAGGAGGAGAAATTTTGTAGCTACCACTGAGGTTGGTGTGAAAGCTCCTATAGTGTATGATGCTGGGGGAATACCCATGGTCAACTCAAGGCTAGAAATGAAAAAAATGTTCCCCACTTTTCCAGAATAAGCAGGTGTCTCAATTCCAAGGTTTCCTGGCATTAGGACTATGTTCTGCCAGTCTGACTGCTTAGAGATGTGATGGGGCTAAGAGCTCATGGGATGCTCTGGGAAGAGGCTGTTCTTGGTCCACACGTTGAAGCTGACTCTGCTGCTACCACAAATGAGTGGGAACACGAGTCTTGCTGGGTGGTGAGGCCTGCTGGAAGGAATTGTGGAAACCTGTACTTCATTTTCTTGTGTTTCTGTGTGGCAACTAAGAGAAGCATAGACACTGGGTAGTGCAAATATAATGCATCAGAGGAAATTGCAGGGGTCTTCGGTATCATTCGGACTTCATATTACAGATAAAACCAGAGGAGCCTAAAGAACTAAATTGCCAATCACAAAAGGTCTTGCCAATACAAAGGTCTCTTTGGATATCTGGGAAATGTAACCAAAAAAAGTTTAATAACATGAGCAAATAAAGGCCTGCAAATTCTGAAGGATGGTAGGCAAGGAGAACAAAATGAAATGCTGATTATATGGTTTGTGATAGATTAGTAGGAAACATGGAAAACTAAACTGCATCATCCTGGTATTGTCAAAGGAAAACGTGGGTCTCTGGTACAGATTCCTAATAAATCTAAAACTGCTGCTGCTAGTTAGGCTGTCAAAACAGGAGAGGCAAAGAGAAAAACCGAGCATCACCAGAAGATTTCTGTATGAAGGGAAACTCTGAGGCCTTGTGGACATTCTCTGCTAGTAGAGCTGACCCAGAGCATCAGGGATGCAGTCAGCTCCCTGGCTCCACACAGGCAACACTCAGGTCTTCATTTTGGGGTTACCTGGAAACTTAAAATCCAAGTTCTGGCCTGGATTCCCTGCTAATTTCACCATTTCTAACAGTATCTTTAATGCTGAATTCTCTCAGCTTATTGCTGAATTCCAACACAAATTTACTTTTCTGTAAAGGGTGGGGTCTTGGGGGTAAACATATGAGTCAGAGAGAAAGCTTCTTTCACAAATCTTCAATTTTCCTGTCACTGGGGACAGTCAGACAGTGGATGGCATTTGCTTTTTCCCTTGGTTTTGCTGTTGTTCCCTATCGCAGCATTCCAAGACCAGAATCCTGTGCTGTTACTTTTTGTAGCTTTTGCTGACTCTGATCAGGTTTTTCATAGTTCCCAGTCCTGTTCTGGTCAGTTGCGTTTATCAGCATATGTTGAGTTGCTTGTCTTGTTTTCTCTTTATCTTTTTTTTTTCCTCCTACTATTCGAAAGGAAAGTATTTGAGACCCTGCAACTCTGTGGGGCATCTGCTTTCAGAAGGAAATAATGTTGCCCATGTTAAAAATACTGACAATGAAAAAAATGTTTAACAACAGCCTCAAGTGTTCACACAAGTCCGGCAGAAAGGCAGTGTCAGGGAAGAGGTGGAGGAAGCTATTGCCTGGGAGGCCTGAGAATACTTCAGTAAAAAGCCATGAGGCATGTTTCCAAGGGGAAGACTCACTGGTGCTGAGTCAAGAAGCAGTTCTTGATGTAAGAAGCTTTTTGAACCATGGAGATAGGAAGCCAATTATTCTTTTTTGATCCTTCTCTCACAACACTTTTGTTTAAAGAGCTCAAAATACCAGAGTCCTCATCATACCCCACATGACATACATTGGTTGCATGAAGAAAATCAGTGTCATAACACATGAATATAGTTTGACTCCTTGACACTCTTGATGACTTCAAGAGAATAATTTAGGATCATAGAACTGTTTCAGTTGTAAAAGACCTTCACGTCCAACCGTTAACCTAACACTGTCAATCCCACCACTAAACCATGCCCCTCAGCACCTCATCTCTACGTCTTTTAAATCCCTCCAGGGATGGTGACTCCACCACTTACTTGGGCAGTCTGTTCCAGTAATTGACAACACTTACAGTGAAGTTTTTCCTAAGGTCCAACCTAAACCTCCCCTGGCACAACTTGAGGCCATTTCCACTTGTCTTATCACCTGTAACCTGGGAGAACAGACTGAACCCCCAACTCACTACAACTCTTTTCAGATAGTTGTAGAGAACAAGAAAGTCTCCCCTCAGCCTCCTTTTCTCCAGGCTAATTAAGACCAGTTCCCTCAGCCTCTCCTCATACGATTTGTCCTCCAGACCGTCCACCAGCTTTGCTGCCCTTTTTGGACACGCTCCAGCACCAGAGTACCTTTCCTTGCTACACCTGCAAGCTGGGTGAACCATCGTCCCCATCATTGCTCGGCTCTACTTCACTGCCTGGTATCTGTTCTGCACGCGCTCCTGGGAGGGCGGGGCGGTTGCAGAGGACACATCTGCTGCGGTGGGCAGGAACTTGCTGCCATCGGCCCCGTCCTTTGGGCCGCTGTGTTCAGCCAGGCACAGGGAGGAGAGGGAGTCCCCCAAGTCACGAGTCTCGTCATCCCATCGGGCCTGTCCCAGGGAAGGCAGAACACGATGCCAGTGGCCTCTCCCTCTCACGCTCCGTGACGCTCCTCACTCTACTCACCTCCTCCCGGAGCTCTGGCGCTAAGCACAGGGGCTCTTCTCCCGGGCCCATCTCCACAGGTGTGCTCATCGCCGCCGCCCTGTGCCGGGGCGAGAGCCGGGCACGGCCTGCGCTGGAGCTCGGCCCGTGCAGCCGCCTCAGCTGCGGCGGGTGCGGAGCTCGCCGAGGCCGCGGCTCTGCCGGGCGGGCGCCGCGGGCCCCGCTCGCGGCGCCTCTTGAGGCCGCTTTCGCGAGTCCCGCCGCGCGACTGCGGGGCCAACACAGCGGCTCGCGGCGCCGCCCGGGCCGCTTTCTCCAGGCGCGGGGTGGTCGCCGTTGCCGCGGCAACGCCCCGGCCCGGCCAGCGGCTGGGTTTATTTGCAAGTGTATCTGTAGTTGCCAGAGATCTGATGACGGCCAGAAATGACTGAAATGGTTCTAAATTCCATTATGGCACAGTATTTTTCGGTTGTAGCCATGGGCTTCTCTCCACTGCACATGTTGATAGTTGTGGTCTGTTTTCAACGACTACAATTTTTAAATTATTATTTACATATTTTAAGGAAGACAAATTTTAATATTAGGCCTACTAACAAACATTTCCTATTAGCAATTTTCTCCTCTTGCACTAGAATATAGCTAACAAGATCCATTAACCACATGTGAAAGGCCAGATGAGTGCAAGTAAGAACTTCCATCTTGTCAAGCCTTATTCCTTGTGAAATCAACTTTTCTGTTCTCAGAAAAACATAAGGAGATAGTACTGTCATCCAGGATTAGTCATATTGATGCAATGTATGATGGAATTATTTTCCAATTGCAGAGTGAATGTCATCACAGCTTCTAGAGATGTTCTACTGATAGGCAGAAAAGGGAAGGAGGGAAGGATTGAGGAAGGAAAGAGGTGAATCTGACAGAGCTGTCTGCAGAACTCATTTGAAGTTCTGAAGATTGGATTAATGTTTGTAAAAGGAAAATATGAAAAATCAGATGCATCTCACTGTGGATTTATTATGCACCATCACCAAGGGAGTGATTATGTGGTGTAAATTAGAATCCACTCTTGTATCTTGATGCCACAGAAGCACTTTAAACGGGCCTTTTTGTAACATTATGAAAGCTTATTATTAATAAGGTCCTGAAGAAGAACCTTTAGCTCCAGATGATCTGTATTTTTCAGACATTTGCCGCATCATATGTTTGGTATAAAACTCTATTTTGTCTTGGAACAGCACATTTTAATGATGCTTACAAAATGTTGCACACCTATAGTAAAAATACAACACACAGTAAATGATTTCACAGTTAAACACCATTTTCGTCAGCCAATTCTATCCAATTATCTGAATGATAAAACCACTTCCGTGGGAGGAAATAGATGACTCCTATTAGAGTAACCCAGTTATCCTTCCATAAATTAAAAGTAAGAAAACATTTCTGCAATAGTTAGGATATACTATTTCTACGAGTCCTTTGAGATCAGAGATTGTCACTTACTTGGTTCCCTTCTTCTGAAGATTCAAAATGTTACATATAGACTAAAGTCTATATTTAGAAAAAAAAATAAAAGAAAAAAAGCTGCATTCAAAACCCATTCATGTGGCAAGGAATGCTGCTTCCAACTGTCACACCTGTTTCCTTTCCTCTCCATGTATCAACAGGTTGTAAACAATACTCTGTGAAGGAAGCAATGAGTTGTTCGGCTTTTTCTGTCCTCCCTGCCAAAACACCATGATACTTCTACACAAGGCAACAAAAGATTCAGGTGCTTTAAGAGAATGATGCAACTACATTTTACTCACCAACCCATTTATATTTTAAATAACTACATCACCACGTGCAAGGCACCCTAGGAATGATTGGAAGGCGAGTTGTTGGGAAAAGATCCTTGCAGTCTATTATTTGTAAAATCTTTGGATAAAAGGCATTAAATGTAGTATTCACAGTTTATGCATGAGTACCAAAACCATGTAGCATTTCTGCAACTTTTTTTTTGTGGTTTGTGAATGAAAGGCCATGAAGAAAATTAATTATTTCCTCTTGAAAAGCTCAACAAGAAACAGAAATTAGCAAACTTAAGGGCTGTGCTTGTCCTGTTTACATTTTCACTGCAGCAACTTGTGAATGAAATCATTGTTCTGCTTAAGTCAAGGAATATCCTTCATCTGGATCATGATTTCTTCCTATTTACAGCCTTAGATTATGGGAAGGGCATCTCCAACACTCCGATATCTAGGATGAAAAAACCAAACCAAATTGCTGTTACTGCTGCTGAAGTTGGGAACTAGGTTTGAGGATCAGGCACAGCAGTTCCTTTATCAATGACTTCCTTTCTGGAAGAAAGAAGTCATTATTATTTTAACTCAACTAGAAATTTTTTGTTTGTTTTATTTTCTTCAATACTACGAGGATTTGAATTTAGAAGCTTCAAAATACATGCAAGCTCTCTTACTTCAGAAACTTTGAAATGGAAACCAGTTCAGGTATTGCAAAATAAAGTTTTTATTCCTCAGAAACAGCAACTTGTTGTGATCCTGAAATGAAAGTCATTTATTCTGCAGGCTATTAAAAAAAAAAAAAAAAAAGCAAATATCTCTTTCATGCTTTCTTTAGAAGGACATTCATAAGCCAGCAGAAAATAGAAGCAATTGGAATACATAAGCAATTTAGAGATGCTTGTTTCATCTCAGTAATTACCTATTCAGTACAGAAAGGATTGCTTGGAAAGGGCTATAGATATTTTTCTATCTATAAAAACTTTAAAGAGTTTCCTCAGCCATGCTCAACACAGTATAAATGTCATAACGGCTCTTCTGTCAAAATCGTACCAAGATGCAGGGCAGAATATGGTCAAGCAACAGGTAGTATTATCTATGTAGAGGTCACAGCTGATGAACATCTTTGAGCTAAATTTTGTTCATTCACATGTATACAATTTTGTTTACTTCAGTGAACTTCTATAAGGCGGAGTGACATCAGAAATAAACCCTGTCAGTGATATTCTGAATAGCGTTTCTTGAAGAGGTTTTAGAAGTCAGCAATGTCAAAAAGCCGCATTTTAACATTGCTTTCTTTTTACATTTTAGTCAGATTACATCCTATTTAAATATATGCTCACTCCATTCTCTCGTTGGGCATCTGGATTATCTTGGAAAAGTCAGATGAATTTGAGAATCCCACCCCTCCCAGAGAGCAGAGATAAAGTTCAGGGGATTAAGAAGTATATGGAATGACATGGCACTTGGCTGTGCAAAGTCTAGATCCCTTTGGACAAAACTAATAGATTACAGTGCCTAAAGAAAACACATATGAATGGCAGACAGCATCAGGCTGCTTTATATAAATACATGCAGGGGCTGGGAAGACCATGGGGCTGTAAGGCAAGCAGATCAATTTGGGTGCGCTTTTGGTGAGGGACAGAGTGAGGCATGGCTCTAGAAAACTGATAAGAGAAGGACACAGGGTCTTTCCCTCCACCTACCCTTCTCCTGTCCCGCCACCTCTATGCTTAGTCTCCCTCCTCCTGCTTTGGTTCCCCTGAACTATGGGACTGCCCACCTCTCCATAACCCACAAACCATATCTTGCCCTTAGCAATAACATATTTTTTTTTTCATTTTTTCCAGGAAAGAAGCAACAACATCCACTCCTCTCCACATGTTACCGCAGAGGGATTAAGACAGGAAAAGATGGACTTTAGATCTAGGAGCTAGGACTGGAGTGGGAAACCACTAGAGATACTGGAAGTGCGTGCGTACGTATTGGCAGTGACTGCTGCTGCAAGAGGCCATTTTGTATAGCAATAGCAATTACCCTTCTGGACAAATACTCCAGAAACCCCCTGATTTTTCTGCATTGTAAACTCTCTATCCCAAACCTTGATTTCTCTGTGCCTTAGTTCAAATGAGGTAGAAGTGTCTTATCTACTCATCTCTGAAAGGTGCTGTGTAAAGCAAAGTAACACATTACATTTTGTGAGGAGCTTGGGTAAGTACCCACGAGCACTAAAGCAAAACTCCACGAGGAAATTAAGTTTCAAAAGCAAACACTGAAGAGGTAACAAACTCTCTGCTGGGACATGCATTGAACAGCGATGAGCAAACAGATTAGATTAATAGTTTCCCATTTGGTAAACATTAATTGGTATGAACCTAAAACATGGCAAAAGTCCAAGAGGAAGCCAATGCAGGTACCTGCAGTGCAAAACTCTTGTGTTTGAACCTGAGGGAGCAAATGAAGTAGACACACGCCATCTCCTGGCACTTCTTAAATAGAGCTTGGTGACTTATTTATGTATTTCCCACATTGTAAATTTGTATAAAAATGTAAATCTGACACATGTGCCAAAAAATTATGATTGGAAAAAAAGTAGAAAAAATATTGCATCTCAACATTTTATGTTGCTTGGTGCAGATAAAGCACCAAGCCAGGTCTGACGTGTGCTTTCTTCCCAGATGGCAGTGAGGGACTGTGGGTAGAGCTGCTAAAAGTATTAGAGGATGAATGATCATTATGAAAATAAGGGAGGAATTGGGATTGTTATAGTGGAGGTGCAGCTATGTGTGACACAAACCCACGGGAAATCAGGCTTCACTAGTTCCATTGATCACAAAAAAAAATATATTTATGTTTTTCCTGTTAATACCTTTTGGAGAAAGACATGTCACATCCATTAAAATAACTAAATAAGTTTCTAAAAGGCCTGTGGGTGAGAAAGAAAAAAAAAATACTGAGAAAAATAAAATACTTCTTTCTGAGAAAGAAAAAAAAAATACTTAATTTCCTATCACAGTTGGCCAGATTCTCAGCCTGTGTGAACTGGCAGGATTAATCTGAAATGAATTGAGTTATGCTGACTTAATGCCAAACGGCCTACTGTTTTAGAATGTTAAAAATACTTCCAAGCAAATACAGAAAATAAATTTTTAAAAAGGCAAGAATATGTTTAGGGGAAATGGGCATAAAATTACAATATAAAAAGCTGTTACATTTTAATAGGAAATGTTAGAGAGGTAAAATATTAACTATTTTAAGATCTAGTATCAAAACCTAAGTAGGAGATTCATCCCTTTCTATCCCGCAATATTTCTCAGTTATCTTTACCCTGCTACAGGAAGTAGTTTGCAAGAAGTTTTGCAAGAAGACCTGGGCTAGGATGAAAGCCTGAAGCATGGATACAAGGAGGAGACCGGGGCTGTGAGGAGTCAGTGGCATGGGGAAACACGGAGTAGCTTTAGGAGACAGGAGCCTGGGAACCACTCTTGGTTGAAATGCACAGGGTCATCTACGCTCACTACAGCACCTCCTTTCCGGTTCTAGGAACAGACTCTGAGGGACAGGAGTCCCACTGTCCCTCTGCTGTTTTGTAAGAAGTACTGGTTCACTGGAAATACTGGGGTTAGAGGTAGCTAACAAATGGCTTGGATCAACCCATTTAAATTTTTTTTTTTTTTTTTTAATAAATGCCCTCTCCTGACTGCAGGTAAGTCCAGAACTTTTTGTTCAGCTTGTTTATAGTATTTTAACCCTTCCTGTCTTTTTAGGTCAATTTGGAATTAATGCTATATGGAGCAAAACCCCCGTTAGATTTCAGTTTGAAAATAACTGTTGTCTCAGTGAGGTCACTAATTCAGTTTGCTTTTGCCTGACCCTTTACAGACTTTCACAAAAACTCCAGAACCATTTCACTTGTGAGACTTCTGTGTCTATCTGTAGCTGAAATTGGCCTGTTGGCTCCCAAGTTATTAGGGACTGATGAGTGTGATTGCAAAAGCCTTAGAAACCAAGGGAAAAGAAACAAACCACGGAAAAACAATTTGCATGAAACATAATGTGCATTCTTTGTTATCAGTACTTTAAATGACACAGACTAAATATTATTTGCAGCAAAACTGGAGCACATTCATTCTTCTAGAGAGTTTTAATTGATTCTCAAACAAACCCCAAAGTAGCTGAGTCTGAAAATGGAAAAGAATAATTAGATTCTATTTTTGGATGTTACAGTAATCACATTTTTTTTACATTACTCTCCTGTTACACAGCAGAAGGAAGAGAATGCTTCAAGTAGATACGCAGAATATGCTGAAGTACATTGGTAGTTCAGTGGAATGGATTGGGAACTTGACTAATACGTCACGTCACTGATTGGGAGTATGAGAAATGGCAGTGTGATCAGTCAGGACCCACACAGGCAGCCAGCTCTGTTTAGAGACCACACTTCAGGAAATCCAAGTTTCACATAGAGTGTTTCAGACATCCCATTGCCACCTATGCTGTGTTGGTGAAAGTTCCATAGTTCATTCCCCTTCTGCCCCTAGTTGGACAATTAAGGTAAATTTTACTAACACAGACCTCATTTAAATGTGATATTATAAACCCATTTACTTTATTGAAACACTATCCATCTTAAAAATAAAATCTATCAAAATTTTTCCAGTCTGTCAGAAAAAATATAACTGTCGACACTCCTGATGCCAGAAGAAAGGATGAAAAGTATGTTATCAAATGGAATAAGAATGTCTCTTTCTCAGAATAAACTTTTTGCAAGGTCTCTTTGACTTTAGGACAACTAATGACTTAAAATCAAGAATCTGTGAATCATATTATAAAATATTAGTTGTCTTCAAATACATGTGTGTATATTTATAAATCATATGAGAACTCTTCTTATACACTTGAGGATTCTGTAATATTAATATCCTTAATTTGTATGTGGATTTTATTCTCCAAGTACATGTGCCCATAGTTTTGAAAAGTATTTGGGGATTTTGGGTGCAATTTTAAGATTCTTGCTCTGAGACATCTGCAAGACACTAACTTTTCTGACAGCGGCTGCTCAGCACTTTCTGAGAATTTCTAAAAAAATATAATCATTCCAATCTATTTTTGCTGTCCCCCTGACAGCTGTCTTCCCAGTGAGCATAGCTGTCACCAAGAACTCTTGCTTGACAAGAGACCAAGGGAAAAATATCTACCAGGAACTACTGCATGGTTTGAGGGGCTGAATTGGCGAGAGCTCTCTGCTCTGCTTTCTGGGCTGGTTAATATCATGTTTGCATCCACTGTGCCTCCTGCCAAAATGAACAACGACAGAGTAAATGTCTTAACACAGGCCCTGAAGATCTGATCTCTGCAGTCTAACTATGCTTGAGAGAAACACTTTCTATCATCAACTGCATTTGGATGATCATCAAATATTGTAATTACCACCCATTTATAGAATCACCCATAAAAATACGAGGCTGGAAAAACACGCCACCAAATAAGTATTAATGAAATGATTATTTAATTGGCAACTGATTATATAGATAAAACATATTTCAGTGAAATGTCTGTGAATGGTTTTCTTTTCTGGTGGCTGAGCAAGCCATGGAGTCACACTGCTATGAAAACTACTGTTTTATCACTACTGAAAGCCAAAGTTAACTGCTATAATGGATTTTTGCAGTGCAGTGGTGAGCAGCGATAAGTCACTCACTAATCCACCCTTTACTCATTTCTGTTCATGAGTACTGTACATTTCCTTATCTATTTTTCTCTACAGCATTTGAAACTTAACTATATCTTCCCTACACAGGTATAAAAGTAACATTAACTTTCTGCCATTCCTGCCTTACACTGTTTTTGGTGTACTTTAATTCCTTTGGGATTTTTTACTTTTTTCTTTCTTTCTTTTTTTTTTTAACTCCTTGAGGAGTTTTTTATCTTTCTCATACTTTTAGACGATCTAAGGCTAACTCATCATTCCTGTTACACTTGTGAACCTCCACTAGCATTTCAAACTAAGGTATTTTTTGTTGCTTGCTGGAGAAACTGAACGTTTGATTTACATGGATTAGTAATCTCATTAGAAAACTCAAAACTGTTACTGCAAATTATTAATGCAACTCATATTTTATGACCAGCCACAGAAGAGGACATTTCTGTCTTACACCTTAGATATGTCTAGAGTGATAATTCTAAAGGCTGTGACTATGTTAAAAAAATAGTAATTAAAGGCAGGCCACACGGTACACAGAGTTTTGTGCATGTGAGATCAACACGAGTACAAACTGTTGCTTCAAAAGATTTAGATGTTCAAGCAAAACTGGTCAGTCCACTTAGATGGCTTGGGATGAGGGGAAGTAAAACCAGACAGTTTTGCTGCAAATTAGCCACGCAGCAATTCTTAGCTGTTAAATCAAACTTTTTTCTTAATCTCACTGGGGATTGTCACCCTAGATGAAGTCTAAGGCTCAGGTTCATCTTTCATTGACAGTAAATGAAAAACTGGTGTTGGACAGAAAGGTGGTGAATACTCTTCTGATTTCCTCACTAAAACAAAAAAAAATTGTATTCCATGATTAAATTTGCTACCCATTACATAACGCATAAGGAAGCGCAAAGAGATCAACACATGCATATTCATAGGCTACAGCTGTTTGCTCCATTTTGAAATTGAATTAGGAAAACAGTTGTTTTAAACAACAGCACTACAATTATGTTAAGGGCTTTACTGACTCCTATTGAATATGAGATACCACGTGGTTTATGGAATAATGTCATAAAAGAGGCCTGCTTTAAAACATATCAGCTCTCTTCAAACAAACCTCAATCCCAACACAGAATATATTTGAGCTTTGTAAGTCTACTCCATATTCACAGATGTTTGTAACACAATTACAGTGGAGGAAAACATTTTAAAAACCCTCAGAGAATGAAAGGTGTTTATCACAGACACAGGAGCTGTGATGTTGCACAACAGAAACTTTGGGTTTAAACTGGTTTAATGTTCCTTAAATTAAAAAAAGAAATAGAATAATCAGGTTATGTTATTCAGTGTTACATTAAAATCAGTGGCTGAATGAACACCAACCTGGCTTGCTCCTTGTCTCATTCAGACAACTAGTAAGAATGAGTGGCTGCCTATTTGCCAGCATTTTCCTGAAACCATATGGCATGACAAATACACTGGAGCCTGTGCTCCCTTATGCACAGCTAATAGAAAAATGAGACAAATATCTTGAATGGAACACTTCAATAGAGAGCAGGCTGTCTTCCGCTGTCAGATAAATGATATTTGAACATGAAGCTGCATCTGACGTAACAAGTTGATACCACGATAATTCATTCTATTTTCTGGCTAATGAAAAATTTATTAAAATGTTCTTCTACATTTCAGAGGCCTAGGTGGATTATCACCAGCTATACTTAAAGGACAAAGGACAAATGAAGCAATACAGAATTTCTCAGAGCTGACCACTGTTCACTGAAACATTGACAAACTGCACTCTAATCCCCACAGGTTATGCTTTATAGGCAGTGACTCAATATGCATATCCACGCAAGGCAGGCTGTTTGCTTTTTGTTACTGCTTTCATTGTGTTTGGCCCCAAGAGTTCAAATACATAAGCTGTATTTCAGAAATCATATAAACAAATAAGGACTTTAGTTTACTCTTTTAACTCCCCCAGCTGCACCCACATATGATAGTCTTGCCAATTTTCTCAAATTAACATATGTTTTGGATGCTGCTGAAAACTGTGAGACACAAAGACATTTTATCTCCCCAGACTCACATTTTTTTGAGATTATTTTCAAAGTAACATGAATCAGAAATATTGATCCTGCCTATCTTATTGTAAAAGTAAGGAAAACAGCAAACAGTGTAAGAAGAGGAAATGCTAGTTTTTCACCAGCAGTAACATAAGCAGACCTGATGCAGCAGAATATGTAATCTCTTAATAAGGTTTTAGCTGATAGTCAGACATGAAGAATAACTTGGATTCATTCATCTGACTTACTGACAGGCACTTCTTCCTTTGTGAAGCAACTACGTAAAACAGAAAACAAACCTTTCCATTTTCTTCTTGCCCGTCTAAACTATCAGACATCAAATACATCAGATTTTGAAGCTGGTAGTATTATATCAAGGATTAAGAGATTATGCTGCCTTGGATCAGTAGCTGCTTCACATGACTTCTATTTGGGTTATTCATGACTGTTGGTGTACATGCATTGGAACGATAGTCTCAGCAGAGCCACTGAGACTCGTCAGGCCTGGCCCCTTCCTTCAAACCCCTGGGTAAATGGAGCAGAGCACAACCACAGCTCCCTGCTGCTGTCCAGTTCTGACTAAAAGCAGCGTGCCCAGGTGGCCAACAACATCCTGGCTTGTATCAGAAACAGTGTGGCCAGAGGAGAAGCGAAGTGATCATCCCCCTGCACTTGGGAGTGGAGAGGCTGCAACTCAAATGCTGGGTTCGGTTTTGGTCCCTCACTCCGAGAACATTGAGGTGCTGGAGCATGTCCAGAGAAAGGCAACAAAGCTGGTGAGGGGTCTGGAGCATAAGCCATTTGAGAAGGGGCTGAGGGAATCTGTGTTTTTAAGCCAAAACAAAAAGACATTGAAGGGAGACCTTCTCACTCTCTACAACTACCTGAAAGGAGGTTGTAGAGACGCAGAGGTTGGTCTGTTCTCCCACATTAACAAGAGATGGGACCAATGGTTTTGCCAGGGTAGTTTAGGTTGCTCATTATGAAAAATTCCTCCATCGAAAGGGTTGTGAAGCACTGTCCCAGGCTGCCCAGGGAACTGGTGGAGTCACCATCCCTGGAGGGATTTAAGAAGTATAGATGTGGTGCTGAGGTACATGGTTTAGGGGTGACCTGGCAGTGCTGCATTAGTGGTTGGACTTGATCTTAAAGGTCTCTTCCAAGCAAAACAATTCTGCGATTCTGTGAAAAGAAGAAACACGCAGCCAGGCCAAAGACCTCCTGCCAACACACTGTTTGGGGGTCCAACTTTGGCTTTGCATTGTTCAAATAAAGAAATGCCTTCGCCCTCCCGCGCATGCTACTCTGCTTCACAGAGGGCACCACCTTCCCTCACTTACCCCACCCGTGTTCCATCACCACAGGAACACGGTGGTTTAAGCGGCAGCACAGCAGAATCTCCCCTCGGACGGAGCCTCCCCACCCGCGCTGCAGCTCATCCGGGAGAGCCGGAGCGGGTGCCCGCAGCGGAAGGGCGCCGGTCGCGTGACGTACGGGGAGAGGGAAGAGACCCCCGAGCTGCGAGCAGAGTCCAGAAGGCAGGGCGGTGTGAGCGGAGCGAGGTGACCCCGCCCCTCTGCCCCCTGGCTCTCGTGAGCTCGTGCCGCAATGGCTGCTGGGAGTTGTGGCCTCCCGCGGAGCCTTTCGCCCCTCGCCCGCTCTCAGCCCTGCCTAGGAGGGCACTTGCTGCCGGGCTGCCGTGTCGCCTCGGGGGGGGGGAGAAAGAGAGGGGTGCACCTTCTGCCGCCGGGAGCCTTGTCGTTGTTTGTGTGTGGGGAGGGACGGGCGGAGAAAGGACGCGGCAGACCTCCTCGCAGAACTACCACTCCCGACGTGCATTGCGCCCCGGGCACACTAATTGGGGGGTGAGGGGGGGAAAGATGGCGCCTGTTACACCGTGTCGGAGAGGTGGCTGAGGTGAGTCTGGAGCAGCCAGGAAGCGGACCCTTTACTTGACTTCACCTTCACAGCTGTTTCCTTTTCCCGTTCGTCCGCTCCCTTTCCCTCTCTCCATATTTGGGAAGGAGGAGGGCGCGCCAGACGGGTGGGCGCTGTGGGTGGTAGTGGGAGGCTCGGGCCGACCTGCTGCAGTGGGACCCCTCAGGGCGGCGGGGGCAGCTGGCGGAGGGAGGCGGGAGGAGATGCCACGGGACGTGGCCTCAGCCCGTGATCCGGACGCTGGCAGCAGGACAGCCTGCTGGAGATGTCCCTGTGGGGGCTGCTTGAGCGCTGCTCCCGGCGGGCGGGCTCCCCGCCGTCCGTCCGTCCGGCCGTTCGTCCAGGCGGGCTGCTCATCGCCAAAGCCGACCCAGGAGGCTCGTAGCAGTGAGCGGGCCCAGGCCACCCCGTGCCTTTCCCAGGAGAGGGCTTGAGGTCTTGCCACCGCTGAGTGGTGCCTGCATGACGCTCCTCCGGAGGTAGAGACTTTACTGAAGCGATCTTAAGTCAAAACCTTGTCAGTAGTCAGTCGTGTCTGATGTGAGCAGACGTCCCTGCGGCCTCAGTCTAAAAGCAGTGAAGCAGTGGAGGGCTGTAGCTTTCGGGTTTCCCTAAGCTGCTTTCCTTCAAAGGGACCATAATACAGCGAGGTATTGCTGAGCATAAATGAACACAGTGCAATTTTACAGAAGGACTACACCGTGAGCTTTGTTAAATACTTATATCTTTAAAGTTAATTGTGCAGCATGGAGTCATACTTTAGATAGTTGAGGTGTAGATTAACAAATCCTGTTACTGAGAACTATAATTATAGTACAACTTCTCTGTCATTAAGCTGAATATATCTGGGGAGGTATCCCATGGTACATTGACTTGAGATACTAGGAGGAAAAGATCCTGGCATGGATCAGGAAATCTCACTGCTCTGTTGAAGAACTTGCAGAAAAGTGTGTAACTTAAAACTAGAGTTTTAATTTCTATAATAAAATCAAGTTCATCAGGCTAGATGTTAAAACGTTGTAAAGCTACATCGGGTGTTTGCTGGGCAGTTTGCGTAAGTGAGATAAAACCAGAGTAACAGCCAAAGCTTTGGGGAAATACAGGTAATCTACTTCCTAAAGCCCCTGTAATGCATTTGAAATAACTGAAAATGTTTTCTTGAGTAACTTCAGTATTCAGAGCA
Source organism: Ceryle rudis (assembly GCA_033439905.1). NCBI lineage: Eukaryota > Metazoa > Chordata > Aves > Coraciiformes > Cerylidae > Ceryle > Ceryle rudis. The sequence goes on from JAAGNO010031178.1 coordinate 239,266, forward strand.
TCTTGCAGGTAGATGCAGCATGTGGATGCTCTTAAACATATGGTAAAATTTCCCTGGAAAATTAGTGGTTTGGGGTTAAAGTCTTGATTGCAGTGCTTTGATATATATATATAAAGGCTTATGCACAAGTTGTTTTGAGGGTTTTTTTTAAGCCTTTTAATAGCACTTCTAATATTTTTCCCTAAAAAATGCAATAGGATATGATGAATTCCTGATTCAGGAAAAAAGCACACACAAAAAAGGGGGAATTAGAATATAGCTTGATGTCATGATAGGAAAATGCTTGCACATAACGATAAACATTAACTTCTGATCCAAACTTTTTCAGGAGAAAAGAATAAACAAATTTTATATTACATGCAAGTGGAAGAAGTCGTTAGAATATTAATCAGACTTGGCAGCTGAACTTCAATTATAGTGAAAGGGGATTACACTTCTAATTATGAAATCTAAATTGTAAAATGTAGAGGTTAGAAACAACTTCAGTTGGTATCAGTGACTTTTAACTGCCCAGCCTAACTGTAATGAAGTAATTCTTGTAAAATTACTGTATGGCTTTTTCAAAAATTGAATGTTATTATTTTTAAAAAAGTAAAGAGTGTTTTCTGTAGTTGGAATAGAGCAAAAAGTATTTACCTGGATTTTTAACCTACCACTGGCAACCTATGTACCTAGGCATGGGAAAGTTGCTTCTAATTTCACCAGTGAAATGGATATTGAGTTAAACTAGCCCTTGGGACGGTGGGAAGAGCTTCTAAGGAATGCTTATTTAATCTGCAGGGTTTCTTGTCCTAAACCCATCTGCAGGACTGAATTCTCTGCTGCAAGGCAGGACAAATGTCTTTTTTAGATGTACCCGTTTAGCTGAACTCTCTTGGGTGAGAGAACAGGTAGCCTCAGTAATACAGCCAGGCTCCTGTGTGGCCTTGCTTCTCTGCCTGAGAAAGCTAACTCAAAATAAAGTCAGGTACTTTCACAGAAATGCACTGTGCTAAGTAAATGCACCTTATATTGCATTTTTAGGATTCTGGGAATTGTAGCTGGAGCTTAACTGTCTATATTTAGGATGGAGCATGTGACTTATTAATCTTGCATTGCATTGTCCATTTGCCTACCTTCAAAACTAAAGCCATTGATTATTTTTTCAATAGGCAATATGAATGGGGAACAAAGTGATGTAAAAACTTAATGTGCAGTGTATTTTAAAATTTTCAGCTCATGCTTGCCCAGCCTGGGTTGCCTGTCAGAGGTGCTAACCTGTATTCTTCTTTGGCTTAATTTGGAGGAGTGGATAGGAGCCCAGCTACCAGTTTAATTTTGAATACTCAAAATCAAGTTGATCATTTATAGTGTTACATAATAAAATAACATAATGGTGGACTTACTAAAAGAAAATACAAGACCTCAGGTATGCCGTCTTTCTTCACCTGTAGCACAAAGATACATACCTTTTTCCATTTTAGATCTTTTACACAGCAGACAGGAAAAATATGTCTCCTTTTTGGCTTTCAGTCACATTTAGGGAATTTTGTTATAATAAGACACAGTTTCTGCTTATAAGCCATCCTTTAATTTCAAATCCCAGGTTATTTAAAGAAATGTTAAAAAAAACCCAAAACAAAAACATATAAGCATATAGCTGGAACAAGATGATGATCAGAAACAGTAAATGTATTTTTTATTCCTATGTTAGTGTTGTTGGAATCTGATAGAACAGTAAATTGACCTTGGATTTCCTTATCCCATCCAAATTGTGTAGAATCTCCTTAAAACTTAACTGGAAGTTGGTTGGTTTTTTGGTTTGTTTTGGTTTTTTTTAAGAGAAATGGCCCTCGTGTGCCATATAAGTGTTGATCTGCCTTTTAAGCTACATTCACTAGCACCATTCTTTCATTTGTTTAGAATTACTATTATATCCGTAGGAAAACAAAATAACTTTTAGTCCTCCAGCAAAAAATTGACACGACTCTTATTTGCCTCTTTAAAATCCAGGAGTCAGTTGCTTTGATGCAGATGACATTATATAGGTACATGACATCTTTAACTTGCTTCTGGTATCTGTCAAATATCACAGAATGACATAGAATATGTTAAATAGTAAGTGTGAGACTATTTAGGAAAAATTAAATTGTATCTCCTCTCCTCATTGCCATATGTTGTTGGTCTGGGTTTTTTTAATTGTAGACAAATTCTGCTTCACCAAATTCTGGATTTTTTTTAATTTTTTTTTTTTTTCTCCCTTCTCTTGATATGCAAAAATTATCCCAAACAGTCAAAGAGCAGAGCAGACTCATGGTGGGAAGGTTTTTATTTTAGTTTAGTTCTGTTCTACCGTAACAGATATCGGCGTCTGTGGACTAAACTTTGCCCTAGGCTTAACAAGCCTGTGACTGAACGCTTTACGCAGAGGAAACAGTGTAGTCTGTTCTGCATGTAGAAGCCAGGCTACTTCCATTGAATTTTTGTTCCTGTTACAGATCATAAAGTGATTAAAAATCCAGTGAACTGTTTAAAACCAAAGCCAAAAATCTTCAATTTGAACACCTGTCTTAGTAGCTTATACAACTTTTCTAATAATTTCTGCATTAATGTCTTCTGGAGTTACTTACTTCTGCTAACAGCAACAGTGATAACATTTGAGCAAAATTTATTGAATTCCTGATAGCTGGTGTTGGTCAGTAAAATGTTCTGAGTCTGTGGCACTTGGCAGCCTTGAACCTCTCATCAGGCTCTTTGCGTTTTTATGTTCTAATAGATCAGTAAATCTGTCTTCTGTAATTTCTCAGCTAAATTCTTAACTACATTCTGAATTAGAGATTTCACTCTGTTGAACATTGCAATCCACAGCACGTTTCCTTTCATAAAATGATGCTGCTTCTAACTGTCCTTGGAGAGGGACATAGAGCTTTCTAATAGGATAGGATCTTTTAAATAAATTACTTTGAAGTACTATTTTTAATCATGGTTGCTATTAGCAAATTGGAAACTTTGACTGAAATACATCTACAGTGAGAATAAAGTTTATTTTTTATCAGCTGTGAACATTGCTTTAGCACATGATCATTAAAACATACTTTGTGACCAAATAAGACATTTATTCTCACATTATCTGTGTCTGGAAATGCATTTTTTTTGGTGTATATATACAAACAACTATTATCTGATTATTGGGTTTTTGTTAATTTTTGATCTTATTGTTGAAAGCAGCAACACTCAGTCTCTGATATATTTCTCTTTTTAGTTAAAAGGTACATTTACAGGGCTGTTGCATTTTGCAGTTAATAAAACCCCAATGAACAGGTTTAATATAGAAAAATCTTCAAATCATTTGCATTTTAGTACTAATTGATTAGACTGTAATTAGGATATTTTTATCCCCAAAATGAAGTAATGTAACTTCAGTTGAGTTAATTGTATAAAAATATCTATTTGCTACAAAAATCCTTTGAGCAGCAATTGTTTGTAGTAGCTTGCGCTCTGATCTAAAAATCTGTATATTTTTCATAGTGGTAGAAAAATGTCCTAGAAAGTGTTACACACAGATTTTTTTTTTTTCCAGCATATTTTTTCTTTGTATAGTACATAAACATTTTTCAGATGTTTTAATATAGAAGTGCTGTGATTTACATTTGAAGTGGAAGTATCCTGAAAGGCTGTACACCATTTAACATCGTGAACAGTGGCGGTTGGAAAGGTCATCCCAGTAAATAGAGAGAAGGATACTTTCTGAGGCATCAAATGCAAGAACAGAAAGACTAAATTTCAAGAACTAGAGAAAACTACTTGTCTGGCCAGATAAAACGGTATCTGGGTTTCTGTGGTAAAAGCCTCTGATATGGGAGCTGAAGAATGTGACTAGTTCATTGTTCATAAGTTTCTACATATATTTGGATGTAAATAGTCTAAAGCTGTTGTCTTAACTTATTTTTTTGTTTCCTTTGTAGCTTGTTATATTTTTGCAAAGTAGAAGACAGATTCCCAATTAACAATGCCTGGCAGTAAGTACTGTTACCTTAAGGACATTAAGACTGAATTTAGGTCTGTTTACTGTTATGGTATTTTCTTCAGGGGTTAAAAGTTCTACCCTCCAAATTATGATATTTGCTGTAATTTTTAAGATCTCAGTATTATGCAGCTTCTGCCTTTCTAAATCTCCATGTATTTTGCAAAGGAACCTAGTATGGGTTCTGCATTCTCCTTTTCAATAAGAAGTTCACAGTTAAACATTGATGAATTTTGTAATTTAAAGTATGTTCTGAAACAGTTATATTTAGAAAATAAAAGGATATTCTTATATAGTTATAATCCTAACTTTGGAAAACTACCAATATTGTTTATAGAAGATAGAATTACTATTTAGGATATAAAGTGATTAGACTTTAAATTGCCAACATTCAAAGTTAAATGAGATATTTGAGACATGTTTCTAAGAATCATTTACCTTGAAGAATAGCAAATTTTTTAACACAAAGGCTCAAGTTATGAAATGTGTTATAATAACAATAATTTAACTAAATTTTT
>JAAGNO010031178.1:243886-266032 GCA_033439905.1 Ceryle rudis
GCCTTCGCGAGTCCCGCCGCGCGACGCCGGGGCTGACACAGAGCGGCTCGCGGCGCCGCCCGGGCCGCTTTCTCCAGGCGCGGGGTGGTCGCCGTTGCCGTGGCAACGCCCCGGCCCGGCCAGCGGCTCCCGCGGGAGCTGCCGGTTCCTGGAGGGTCCCTCCGCCCCCCGGGCGCCACCCGGCCTCAGGAAAAGCCCCGCTGCGCCCACAGCTCCGCGCCGCGCCGACGGTGAACTAGGTCTTCTTATCTTGATTGGGAGCAGAGGTAATTGTCAACTATCAACAATTCTGCACAAAACCGAAGTTCTGTACATGCTTTGTTTGCTTTGGGTGAGTTCCACTCGAGGATTAAATCACGTTCAGCCAACTGGAAGTTGATGGAGCGTGTGACTGGACTTGTGGTGTGCAGAGTCCAAAATTTCTTCATGCACCAGTTGCTGTCTGGTGGGAAATGCTATAGACCCTGGAGGATTTAGGACTGGGAACCAGGCTGTTCTGAAAAGGCTGGAAAACATGGATTGCCATGAGCTCAGGGAATGGGGGGTCCCTAAATGCCTCTCTGTCCGAAACCATGATGACAGGGGCTGGCTACCTGCATATATCAGTCATTCATTGGGAAAAATAAAGAACGGGGTTGCAAAGCGATGAAGGGCATCCACAGTGCTCTGGGGACCGAGACACCATTCCAAGGCATTTCTGAAATCAGAAGAGTGGATGCCAACTGATAAGATACACAGGGGTTCATATTAGAGCATGCAGGGAGGGAGATTGCGAGTCGCAGTTATTCACAGTAACCATAACATTGCTTTTCAGTGGCAGCAAAACTTAATTTCGGCATTAGAAAGAGATAACATTGAGTTAATAACGGAAAAGTCTGTTTGCTTAACTGGTAACTTACAGGTCACTTGACTGCTTATGACAGTAACGTAGTAATTTCTAAAAGACAAGCAAAGCTCTGCAGAGGGAGCTGTGACTCCTGTTTTGAGGCCTCTTGACTGACTTGATTTCATAGAAAAGAAAAAATTTAGGAAAGTTCTGAAATAAATCCCTACTTTTAATTGTTTGGTTTTTTTTTTTTTTTCATTTCAATACAAATCTATAGGAACTTATGAACTGAATACAAAAAATACATTTTGCAGCAGAATTTTATTACAGAAGAGGTATAAAACATTACTGTGAAGCACTGAAAATTTGAATTTCAGCAATATGATGTCAGTATACTATCCAATCCAAATAAAATTAAATACAACATTAATTGAAAGACAATTTTAACATTAAATAACTATAGCACTATGTAAATAAAGCATTAATTTAAAATTGAGTGATTGACAAAAATGAAAGCAAAAGCAATTTGTTTAACTTTAAGCTTTTTTATTTGACTTCACTTTCTTACATAAATTAATGCAAATTGAAGTTACGCTGTTTACATTTAGATAAGGCCGAATTTCTGCTGACAAAATATACAGCTTGAGTAAAGCATTTGACACGTGTTAGGCAGGATAGTGAGTACCCGCTTTGGTGGAGGCTTTGAGATTTGTTGGAGGGTGGCCTTTAGCAAGTGTTAATTATTCACAGCAAGTCTTAACATCCATTTTCATGGACAATTTATATGAAAACTTCTGTTGTTTGTTTCCTGCATGCTCTGTTGTTCAGTTTTTAACATGAAGAGTGTTTCTGAAAGCAGTAAATCATTCATTTTTAATTTCCAGTGTGTGGGAAAAAAATCAAGGTGTGTCAAATGCTATTAAGCGGACAAAGCCTAATGACATTTATGCAAAGCTACTAAAAGTAAGAGAAATGGGACTCCTTCTTGCCAATCCCTGACTGATTACACCCGGTATTTCTGTAGTGCCTTTGACACACAGCCAATTTTCAGAAGGGCCGATGAATTTGGGAGCTGTAAGTGTCTGCACAATACTCCTCCATGACTTTGGCATCTTGGACAAGCACTGGCAGAAGAGAAATAGTTTCATAGTGATCTCTTGCAGGTTGGCAGTGCCTTTATTTTCCTCCTGCCCATGAATGCCATTTTATATTAAACTTCTTGTCAGCACCAGATGACTCAAGCTTATTTCAACAGAAATTCATTAGTCCAAATTTAACCTCTGTAACCTCTCCTATCACATAACATAAGATGGCCCAAAGCTATAAAGCATGCGAGACATGCGAACCTGGAAATGCAATTACACTGTCTAAGAGGATTATACTCTGCAGGTAATGCAGTTTATCGGCACATGGCCAAAGCCTGATGCCAGTTACACAAAAGGAAAAGACAGATCACAATCACATTGCAGCTGCCTTCGCTCTGCACAGTCGGTCTCCAATGGGTGCATGTGAGAGGGACACCCCCACCATGTAAAATGTGCCCTCTCACAGCCTTGTCCCTGATTATCATTTCAGAGTCCCAGAGTGGTACTTGCAGTGATGTCTCTTGTTTTTTGGAGTGCTGCTGTCGAGGAGACATCTTTTTGGAAGGATTGCTGTATGCAGGAGACAGCACGATGTGTGTTCGTACAGCTCCCCAGGGGCAGATATGATGCCTTGCAGGGCAGGCAGCTTCACTGCAGTGACCCAAAGTGTGCCCTCACTCAGCATCTCTTCAGAGCATGGTTATTGAATATGTCAAGAAGAGGTGGTTACACAGCTATTTAGTGATGCCCAGGTAGCCTTTAGCATATTGTAAATATTGCATTCTTTTTTTTTTTCTAGCAAGTCCTTTGATTCTGACCCACTGTAACACAACTGTTAACTAAGGCCCAAGATAATGTGTGACAGGTAACAGTTTGGTGAAGACAAGACTATGGCAGATGTGAGGGTTTTTTCTTAATATGATGAAGAAAAAATCTGAAAAACTGAAAAGAGCTTCAATTTTGCCTCAGTTTCCCCCTTTTTCACCTTGTCTTCTTTACTATTTTCTATAACAGAGTGGGAGTCTGAAGAGAGATTGTATTTGACACTGAAAAACCACATAGCAATTCAGGTTTTTTTGTTACAAGCTGCCATCACCTGTTCTGTAGTATTGCTTTCTCTGCAGTGTGGCACAGCTGCATTTGCTGGTGGGATAAAATGTTTTGTGTGCAAACAGTGTCTTGCTGCTGACTGCAGAAGAGTCAATGAATAAACTAGATATTTTTCTTTCAATTGGCTCAAAAGAGGGGAAGAGGGACTCCATCCCCAGGTACTTCATTTCCCTGCATTTTTCTTCAAGTAATATAATGGTGGTCACTTGAAATAAAAACCACTGATTAACCAGGTGGCTCCTGGCGGACACACATAGTAAAATGGAGAAAATATTCCTACCTTCCCCTCAGTGCAGGCAGAAATTGACCTTTTCTCCTCCAGTTACTTGTCAGCTTTCATGAAATCTGTAGGAATGTATTTATTCAGAGGTTCTTTACCTGTGCTTAAACACCGGGCTGAAATTAGCCAATTATTCAAGCCACTAGAAACAAGAAGGGGAAAACAGACAGACAGGGAGATGGACAGAGAGAAAGCCATAACTTCAGCATAAATCATGTTTATGTTTTTAATGAGGCTAAGAAAAGTGATGGAGCAATAAGAGGCTATTTGTTTATTAGCTCAGTCATATTTAATCTAGGATTCAGATTTAGAGGGTCAGTATAAGGAAGCATGTGGAACTGGAAGTTAATTTTTCAATAAAGTACCATGTGCATATAGAAAATATCAAATACAATAACTGTACAGTGATGCTTTTTGTTTAGCACTGTGGAAAAGTGGTGCTTCAGTGGCAACTGAACCTCCACCTAAACAGGCAACAGTAAATAAATTACATGTTTAAGAGTTATTCCTTACATCTGTGATAAATAAAAGCAATGTAGTTTCAAGTAACTAATCAGTAATAATAAATAATAATAAATTGAACATAATATTTGTGCTTTCACTCAAACAAATGCCAGGCTGTGTATTGAGGCAGTTATATGCGTCAATCAGATTTGATTTGAAGATACCTGCATGAGTTTACTAATCTGCATGTTTCTCATAGGCCATTGCAAGAAATTTAACGGGACAAGGATTTGAACTACTTCAGAGTTGTATTTTTTCCTAGGGTGTCCACAGGCAGTCCTCAAAGAGTCCCGTGTGACCTCACCTCCCATCACTTTTATCATCCAAAAGATCAATCCCTGTGTGATGGAGCTGTGTAGGTTTTTTCAGCTGTGCCTCTGTGTTGGTCAGAGAAGATATTCCAGAAAGGAAGCCATGAGGTAAAGCCTGTCACTAATTTCTCTCTCTGCTTAAAGTACTCCATTGGGCTTCTTGCAAATGACAGTTTTCAACCACCACTACTTATTTTTGGGTCTGTGCTTACTGACTGAGACCCAAATGGGTCCCCAGTGCACGGATCAATACCTGGCTTCTAGTATTCAAACTAAGTCAATAAAGCTCTACTGATTTTTTCCAAGTATCTAATGACATCACTGAGGTCAGAATCTAGCTTTTTATTTCCATATTGAGTACTAGCAGTATGATACATACATACAGGTGTGCTTATGAAAGATGGCAAGCTACTATCCTAACTTTAACTACATCTTTAGGTACTGTGTTGAATACTATTCCTGGTTCTTAAAAAATGCAAGTTATATCTGTGAAAGAGCCAAAAGAGTTGCTTACTCCCACAGTAAGTATATTTTGTCTTTATATCTCTATATACCATATTATGAAAGTATAACAAAAAGTTTTAGAAATTCACAGAGTATTTGCTGTCTTTTAATATTTTCCTCATAAAACCTCTTCTGACAACATTTTTCTTGTGTTCTTCCAGCATTAAAACAAAAATGCCTTAAAAACATCTGTACGTCGGTCTAGAGCACTGAGGAACTTTACTGCAAATTGGAGGATTGGTGGCAGCTTTAGTTGTCTCATTTCTCAGTGTAAAAATAAAGGATGTAATGTGTTATTTGCAAATATTTGTAACAAGAGAATCTATTAACCAGTTGTTAACATAGAAATGTGTCTTCCTCCAAGGTATTGTAAAAATAATGTGTAAAAACAGATGCATTTTATACAAATGATGTAACTGCAATAAAAGCATTGAAAGGCTTTAAAAAATTGTGTCTTAGAAAGGATAGTTATATGGTTGGCTAATGAATGCAAATAGTATATTCTAGTTTTATTTACAATGAAGATAAAGTAATCAGAATGAACAAATACAAAATCATTTGAAAGCAACCTGAAATACCGAAGGCAAGAAGAACTTTTCCTGGTGTTAAACACATGCAGATTATCCATTATTCCAAATAAAAAATCTCCCACTACTTCAGCCACTCATCTAGCACAGAGCTCGACCGAGGAAATGTTCATACCTCTTGTACTCTCAAGTCTGTGATGTATTTGCTTGAGCTCACCAAGATTCATCTCTTTCCTTAGATGTACCCCTGGTGAACTGAAAGCCAGTTTTTGAAAAGAAAAGAACAAACAAATTGCACAATCCTGTATTTTACTACACTGCAGCAATATGATCCTACTAGCAACCCAAAGTACATCACGCCATTAAAATAAAAAAAGAACATTATTTTAACTACAGCTGCTGCACATTGTTACTTCACTGAAGAAATATGTGTTTAAAATAATATAAAGCCAAAGAGAAAGGTGGCACTGCAAAGAATGCTCCCCCCCGGGAGAGGTGAGATGCAGCAGTCCTCTTCCAAAACACATTCGCTGTTGTGCCCAATAGCAAGATGTAAGAATTTCTGTCATATCAAAAAGCAGAACAGAGTGGAATATTGACAATCTTGAAAGTTAGGCCAGTGGAAGAAACAGGCGTGTCAATACAGTGAATGTATTCATTGGGAACATCAACATGGTCATGGTACTGCAATGCTGTGGAGTGATCTCGCTCTGCAGCACCTCTCCTCACCCAAGCTGATTCTACAGCTGGATCAGTTCTGCTAGGAAGAGCTGAGTGAATTACATCTTTGTGCAACTGTTACTTCTAAATCTCACAAAAACATCTGAAAGCTTGAAGACATGATTAAAAAAAAAAACCAAAAACATTTAAAAAAATAAATGCCCATTGATTCTTGTCATGTCACTGAGCACCACCAAAAAAGACCCCATCTCTGTCCTCTTTGCATCCTCCCTGCAGGTTTTTATAGGCCTTGATGCGATCCCCTTGAGCCTTCTCTGGTTGAAGTGTCTCAGATCTCTCAGCCCCTCCTCATATGAGGGGACAGTGTCAAAGGCCTTTATGAAGACCTTCAAGGGCCTTGAAGCAACAAAGCCTTTTTTTCATGTAGGTATCTTTACAATTCCCAATTTGTCAGACTTCTCCATGCTAAAACTCAGTGGACAGTTCGCTGATAGCATTTTGAAGTCTGACCCTGTCAGAAAGCACATCTTCCCAATGAGGAGAAGCCCTCCCAAAGCTCACTGACTCAAACCTTCCCCTGGATTTCACTAAGCTTTGGATCAGAGCCACCATGGATAGACGAGAACAACTTCTCAACTTTGAGGAATGCCAGTGTATAAAGCTGTATAAATTTTCACCCATCTTTCATCACTGAACACTACCTCTTCTAAGCTATTAAAGCCATATTCACATGCCCAGCGATTTTGTGGGTGATTAATAACAAGGAGATGATTGTTATGTAATTACAGGCAAGAGTATTAGGGAAAGTTACTATACGGTGAGTGCACCTGCAGAACAGACTTCTCAGTATAGATCCTTTACATGGCTGGAGCTATATTTCTGAGATACACTGGGCGTAATAAGGAATCTCATGGAAGAATTAATTAATAAATGTTGAAGTGTGTTTGATAAAGGCAGTGGTCACATGAGTGAGGTATACATCCAAGTGGGTATAAATAACTTAGTACTGACTTTGTTGAAATCCATTTGTCCTCTATCCAGCTGCTTTCAAATAATGTTCCTCAAGGGGAGCTTTTCTAGGTGTACGCTATAGTACGGGCATCGGGAATAAACCAACAAGCTATTCGGGACTGTGGAGTCATAGACTAAAGTACAGGTAAGGTATTTGGGAGAGTAGACTATAAATTTTTAGAGCTGTTCGATTTATAACCTCACTTCCTAATGAAATATTACATTTTTTTTAATAGAAATGAATGCAATATTTGACATAAGAGGAGCAGACAATCAGCAGTAGATACATATTTTAAAACTGATAAATAAATGTTCATTTGCATGGCTGTAAAAAAACTCCTATGCCTGACTTAGAAAATAATTTTAAATTTAGGGTCAACTGTGACTGTAGTTCAAAACTAATCTATTATCCATCATTTAATGAATACCAGTGCAAGACTTTTAGCTTTAGAAGAATTATTTACACACATTTCTGTAAGGACAAGCACATCCAGAACCTGAAGATCTCCAAACAACATATTATCATTGGGAAAGTATATGATACTTTAGGTCAGTCTCAACACAGATTAGAGTATATGTTTGACTTCAAAGTGGGAGAGAGTTTTGTGATCTGAAACAAACTAAATAATGGATTGCAGATTAACTGGGTTCAGCAGACACAGTCCCAGAATGTTTTGTCATTTACACAGTGTTTCACAATACCTGCGTTTAAGCGTAACGTGAAGAATTGTATAAACATCCTATTGGGTCAAGGAAGATGTGGAAACTTTGCAAAACAAAAGAAACTTCAAGTGCACCATTTTACTGCTAAGTGGACTTTTCCATGTCTATGGCACTTTGGCAGAGTCTGTTGACTCAAGTAAAGCAATACTAAAATAAATATTAGTCAGGTTTATAGAGGACAATGGTAAAATCAGAAGGCTAAAAAAGGTGCATTGTTGTAATATGTACATTTACTAAAATAAGGGTAAAAACTGAATTGCATCATGCTGAAATATGGCCAGGCTACAAAAGAATGATGTTCTAAAGTTATGTCTTCCCACTCCCAGATTCAAGAGATAATATTCTGCCTAATATTTTACTTAACTCTCCAGGAACACCAGTCTGCTGTGTGACTTTTTCTTGTCTTTGGATTAAACAAAATAATGATTGTAATTCTGCTGGTGTCTCTGTCAATGGTGTACTGTGGTAAGTGGTGATGTATTTTTATAATTATTTGGCATTTATGCCTAAATATTATTTTAAGTATGCACATTTGGAAACAATTCTTTAGAAGCACCCTCTGTCTCCTCAAACCTAGTTGGTCAACACCTAAGTGCACTCAGAGAAGTTTAGCTATGGAGTACTTATAAAACGTATTTTTCTTAGGACTTATAATAAAGCAAGAAACATTTAGTGGGCTTAAAAATATAACCAAAAAAATTGCAACTTCCCTTCTGCTAGCATTTGGTTATTACTTAAGTTCTTTAGACTCAAAAAAAATAACAGAAGTTACACATAAAGAGATTCTACTTGTTAAATACATTTGTATTGTCTAAATTCTCCAAATCATTCAGTGCGTCCTGAAATACAACATGTTCAGCTAAAGCTTGTCCTTCAAATATTACTGTGAATAGGGTTTGGTTTATTTATTTATTTATTTAGATTTTATTGTCACAGGTGAATTAGGAGGGATGGGCAGACGTTCAAATTTCTGCAGTCCATGCACTGTGTAGGAATATCATTATGATTAGCAGTGTTGAGGTGAAGAGAAGGACTCTTACAAGGTCTAACATAATTTCTGGTGGCCCATGGCGTTATTTCTAAAGGCAAAAGAAAGCTCAGGTCCTTGGCACAGAGAAAACTGCACTGACCAATTTCACGAGTTGCCTCTCTTCTAAGGGCTTTTGTGCATTGGAGGTCAGTAAAGAAACAGGTCTCACACAAAACACATGGGCTAAAATATACTGATGAAGCTGAATCTTAAAGAGTCCCAATATAAGAATAGACATCAGTAAGAATATTAGCATTTCCCACTGCAGTGATGGAGAATGCCAAAATACCTACATTGTTTACTCATAAAAAATAAAGGGCTATTTAGTCCCCAGATGTAAAAGGGACTATATTAATATCACCTAGTGCACTCAGAAATATCTTGACACTGAGAAATTTTTATGACATAACATTTGCAAGAGATTTCCCTCCCAGTCTCAAAAGGCTGTGCCATATTTTTTTTTGATTCCCCCAGCTAAGCACAATCTGAGCACAAAGTTTGTAAATGTTACCAGTTTTAGGTTTGGTGGGGTTTGTTGATTTATATTCACATGGAATCTATTCTGCTGATCTCTCCTTTGAGACTGAAGCAACGATCTGTGCATGAAGTAGCATCTTTGTGAGGCACTAATATGATTTACCTTGAATAAATCAAATAAGTTGGGTTTTCTGAACTTTGACTTTTCCCAGTACAATCAGGTTTTCTGCTCCCTGAGGATTATAATCACTGTGTCCATGCCCTATATTATGACATTTAAATAAGCTACAATTGCAAAAAAAAGAGCAGCCTGGAGTTGCACTGATGGGTTTTTTTATGGGCTTTTTTCAGATAACAGTTCAGAAACATGTTGTCAGATCAGCAACATCACAGAGTCTAGAAATATTTTTACATGTATCTTAACGTTGAAAGAAATTCCATAGATAAATTATACACCTGGAAATCCCAAGAGCTGATATAGCCTACAAGTCTCCTCAGTCATGTGCCAAGTCATTTAACAGGTTTCAGAGAAAGGAGAGAGACGTTACCTCCCCAGGGTCTTCTGAGATTTAAAGGACTGATTTTCATAGTGCAGTCTTTCACTAGCTTTACAGGGAATGACATAGGACCAACAGCCTCAAAAGACAAACAAAACAGCAAAAGAAGAGAAGATAGTAATTCACCCATGAAGTATTTTCTCTTTGTCCCTCTCCCCACAATTTAAACAGAATGAAGCAATCTTGTTAGCAAACTTTGGTTCATTGATCTTTACTTAGACAATTAGAAATATCTTTCCTCGTAATTAAGGGATTAGAAAAGCCAAAGGTTGACCAAGCTGATAACCTTGTGGTAGAGATTTTTCTCCAGGAGAGCTTCAAACATTTGTGGGTTAATTGGGTGTGTGTAAATTAAGTCTGCTGAGAATAACTAAGTGCAAGTGAAGGATGCTGGAACCATTACAACTTCCAGCAGTTCTGTAATGTGGCTTTATCAATTCTCTTCTCTGTCTCACTTCAACTCAATGGGATTTTCACGTTTTCCAAGCTTTTGCTGAAAGGATTGAATGACTATTCATCAACTGACACTGAGTTTGATGTTACACAGTATGTCAAAATATGGCTCTAGATGCATTTGATGGAACATGTCTTGTGGGAAGGATGTTTGGCATTGCAGAGGAGATACAGATTTTAAGCAGAAAACAAGGAGTCATTTTTCAAGGAGGACATTTCTTTAGCAAGCGTATATAGCATTCAATGCTATTTATTTTGCAAGGCACACCATTATTTTGCTTGAGTCTGAATTCCTCATACCTGTCAGGCTTTTAACAGACTTGTTCCAGTTCTGTGAAAAGACCAGCCTTTATTGGGAGACCTTTCCTAGTTTATGGAAAGCTGTCCCTTCCTCTCAGACCCGCTGCAGTGAAGGACACGTGATGGATTGGTGTTCATCTTTTTAAAAGCTTTTTGTTGTGACCAGGACTATTAGGTTGCAACCAGGTCTGTCAGGAAAAGAATAACCTAAGAGGAAGCACATCTTCCTTCCTCCCTCTGTCTCATATCCATCTTCTGACACTAAACTTGAGAAATGAATTACTGGAGGCATATGACTGTTACCATGAGCATCTTGTTCACTTCACAGAAGTTGACATCCTGAAAAGGCCCTTATATACTATTTAAAAATAAGTTTTCTCAATCCTTTGCTAAACATTGCCTTACATCTAAAAACTCCACTACTCTGCTTTACTCTTATTTACTGCAGAAAAACACAACAGTTTAGCAAGGTAACTATCAGCTCTTTCCCCAGATCTTTCATAGAAAAAATGGACAGCTTTTCTAATGCCAGTTACTGAGACATAAGCTATGTAATGATTTTAACATTACTTTTTTTTCTTAAGTTTTTAGATCCTTGAACCAATAAAAACCCTTGACTTCTCTTAAAAAAAAAAAAAAAAAAGTCAAGTATAAATAAATCCAAAGCAACTCATTCTCTTCTAAAATCATGCAGAAGATAAGAACAAGGGAAAAAATGAGGAGAAAAAAATTATTAGATTTCACCCTAATTCAGGACATGGCAAAAAAAAAAAACAAAACAGTGTGGGAAATGCAGCACCTTCAGAAGGAAAAAGAGGTAAGTAATGTAAGAAAGAAGTAGTGATAGGAAGAGAGGCAGTAAGGCAATAGGCAATAAGGGCTCAGAAAAGCCAAACCTCTTGATTGCAAGTAAGTAAAGAGCACAGGGTTAGACACATTTGGGAAAATTAAAGTAGTTGGGCAACTAAAAGAATTTTACACAATTCTGCTGATTTATCCCAGGAAGTGCTACTGTTAGGAGAGTAGAGGAATACAAAGGTTAGCACATCCTCACTAGCAATACCTCAGTTTAACAGCACTGATTTTTAATCTGATGTTGGTGTGACTTATCAGTATGCTTCTGAGCTTTTCTGGCTGCAGGCAGAGCTTAGGAAGTGTTTCATGGCTTTGAAAAATCAGATTGCTAGTGTAGGAAGGTATACAAAATGCCTGCAGTTTATGCGTCATAATGAAGTATATGTTGTTGTTTTGTTGATTTGGGGTTTTTTAAAATTTATTTTTAAGCCTTTTTCTCCTCAAATTTGTTTGCTGAAGTAGGTGGCCAAGAATTGGAGCCGCCAGGATTCCTGCCAGAGTTTCTTAACACACCTGAAAGAATCCTGAGTAAGGATGGTTTAAGCTTTATGTTCTACAATATTGCATGGCAGTGGGGAATCATTTGTACTCTGGAAGCATCGTAGGGAATTGTGGACTTAGCAAATAGCTACTAATTCTTATCACAAAACAGTTTAACAACTGAAGCAAGACCAGAGGCAGTCTGGGGACGGTTCTTGTCATTTACGTTTTAAAAACGAGGTATGGTTTGTTTATTTTTTCATTTAGACAATGCCACATTCCTCAATGGAGCCTTTCAAAATGTGGAAAGTGTTGCATTATTTTTCGGTAAGTATGTGTTCCAGTTGTGCTTGAGCACTGCATAGAAATCCTGTGGCGTTTGCCTTTATATATGCTGAAAAGGAACAGGGGGCTTTGAGGCTGTAGGTTTCCCCAAAGACTTACAATACTAAATAGTGCCGAATCTCAAGAATTGCTCAATGTCTCTGTGTTTAGGCTCTGTGTTCACATGAACATCACCCATGTGTGACCTGGCTCACCTCTTTACTGTGCATTTTATGGCTGCTCTCTTTCCAGACTGCCTGGGTTCTCACTTCACCTGGTTACAGTCCATCTTCACTAACTTCCCTGCCCTGCTCAACTTTGTGAACAAAATGAAGTGTGTTACTGGTTTTTGTCCCAGGGATTTTGAAGACTATGGTTGTTCTTGCCGGTTTGAGATGGAAGGGCTCCCTGTGGATGAAGCTGATAAGTGAGTCTTATCCATTAGTTCTCTTCTGCTCTGTCAGTGCCCTCATGCTCTGATGACCCAGAGCATAACACTTGCCTAAATGATTTGACAGTTGTAAAAAAATAGAAGATTTATTAAGAGGGTTCACATGTTCCAGCAGAAGATGTAAAAGGAAAATCAAAGGTAATCAAGATCCATCCACATCTAAGTAGAAAAAAGGTTTTTTCCAACAAAGTAATATAATGCATTAGTTCCCCAGGTGAAGACAGCAGTGGCTAAGAAAGGGCTAAGGCCTATGGCTAGATGGAAGTTAATCCAGCATAGGATAGCTGGGAAAAAGAAGATCTAACCCTACTACTGGAGAAAAGACATGGAACTTCTTATGAAAGGTTTTCTGAACAATCGTGATGACATGCTGAAATGAGAGCTTGCGTCAGTTCAGTGGATTGATACCCGAAGAGCTGAGCACCTGGGCTTCTGCTTCACTCAGCTTCATTATAGTGCAGTGCAGCATAAATACAGAAGCAGCGGAACGATCTGTCAGCAGCTTTGTCCTGAGAAACATTCACAGAGTCACTTTGTGTTTACAAATTGGTTTGTAGTTCAGCAGTGAGGTTTCCTTAGCATCATGGCGACCCCACTGCAGTTCGTAGTAAATGGAAAGGGATTATTGTTCTGCCACTGACACAGATATGCCCTTGGTTCAAGAGAGCCTCCGAACAGGTGGCTGCTAAGTGTCTTTCTCAGACACAGTTCCCACAGTGCTGCAATTTTTTCACTAACTTTATTTCTTAGAAACTAGTTTTGCAAGCTTTTTTTTTTGTCACTGTCATTTCTGTGCCACAAAAAAAAAAAGAGCTGAACATCTCACTGTATGTTTTTATGGCACTGGAACAATATTAGTGCCTGTAAGCCTAACCTTTTCCCATTTCCCAGAACAGCTAATTGTCATAACTAAATTAGAAGCCCAGACTACCACCACAGACCATGGGGAAAGAGAAGCATGCCCAGAGGACAATCCATGGTTTACAATCCTCTGCTTGCAAAGGGAAAGCAAGTAAATTTTCTGATTAACTTTTGCAGTTAATGGTGAGGTAATTGTGACACTCTAAACAAACAAGAACTGCAGGGAGTTTGCATTAGACTAATTATGCAGTTAGAGGAGCTTTCATCTGCTGGCACCTCGCTGGACGTCAAGCATAGACAGGAGTGGGTCTCGAGACATTTCATCAACTATTTGTTTGAAACCCTGTTCCTCATGAAGCTTACAAACTTCAGCCCCACCTCTGAAACAAGGCACAGTAGCATTTGTGGTGCAGAGAACTATCAGGGCCTCACTGTTGAACGCTATTTGCCCCCACCTCTCTTCAGTACATTCCTGTAGTCTCCTAGACAAGGTTACAGCAGGGAGCAAAACCACTAACAAGGAGCAGAGAAACTGGATTGCAAGAAATTGGGCTTTGAAACTTCATCAGCTGGGATAATTATTCATGAGCTCTGATGGGCTGCTGGCAGCCTGAGAAAACCTTATCACTGATGTCTTTGACCAAGTCAAAAGTCTGACTGTGATTAGGACTTGGACTGATTACCTGGTTGTGAGGACAAATTAAATATTAGAATGATTTTTATTAATATGGTAAGAGAAAGTGAATGTGTAGCCTAGAAGGAAGCCTGCCAGGGCAGGTGTTTGCTCCCTGCTCTGATCAGTGCAGGAGTACTTCTGTCCACCAGTGGGTTCCATCTACACGCAGGGCTGGGGGGGATGTATAATAACACATTCACTATATCCTTAGCAAAGTCCCACATGAGCTTAATTAAAGTTAACTCCTTACATTGTGATGGCAAGTTAACCCTTCCTGGCAGCAGAGGCTGGTTTTCTTTGCATTCGGCATGGCCAAGACCAATGGCAATTCAGTAACAGCCCCATGTTCTGACTCCATTTCTCTAAAATGAAGATATTTCAATCTAAACCTAACAGCAAGCCCCTGATTGATCTATGTAACAATTTTATATGGTGTAAATGATGACTGAGTGTTTTACTGGTGTTTCATTTATAGCTGATGTCAGTGCACACAGATGCTGCTATAATTTAGAAGTAGATGGCTTGCCTGTTCAAAAACATCTGAAGAGGAGAGAGAATTGATGAAAAGCTTGTTTTCTTTAGCTGAGTTTTCATTGCTATTCACAGCTAAAGTGGTCATGCAGGCATTTGGGGGTTGCATAACAGCAGGGGTGTAGGAAAGTGTGAGGTTTCTAACTGCCTTTATTGTGTGGTGGTAGGAGAAAGCAGCTTTACTCCAGCATGACAAAAATATTTCCCCTTCCCGTGGCTAAATGGTGCATTTAATTCTGATTGTTCCATAGAAGAGAAAGTACAAGAAATGGAGGATAACACTGCATCTATTTATATACTCTCAGTGAGACACAAGGATTCACGAGGTGTTGCAGAGGCATTAGCACTCCATGAGTGCCAGTTTCTGTGTAGTTCTCCAGATCTGCAGTGAGAAACATAGTGAGGCTGGAGCCAAGACCTCTAGAGCTGAGCTGTAAGAACTCAGGTACCGAGAAGGAGAAAGATGCAATTGTGCTCTCCCACAGCATGCAGACCTGTTCCCACCACTGAGTTTTGCATCCAGCTGTACTTATCTCACTAGACTCAGGGAAGAGCTATGCTCAGCTCTTCTTCTGTCTAGAGACCACTCTGAGGACCTCTTTTCCTCTTTTGCCATCTTTGCTTGTGTAAGATTGACATGAAACCATTACATTGTGTGAACTTTGTTCTATTACATTTTTAAGCTGCTGTTTCCAGCACCGCAAATGCTATGAGGAAGCAATGGAGATGGAGTGCACATGGGATCCATCAAAGATTTCTGCGGATGTCAGTTGCTCTACTGAAAACCTGGCCTGTGGTAAGATTAACCTATCACAGCCTAATGCTGGAGCCTCACCATGACCAAGAAGTTCGTTCCGGTCTAGCTACCAAAAGTCATACATAAATTAAGCAGAAACTACTTCCACGTGTGGATTTTTTTCTGCCCAGGGTTGAATGGAAACAGGGCTACACAGAGGCACAAAAGCCCAACTAGGCAGGAAAATGGAAGTCAAATAACTAGAAACTTGCCAGGGCTCCTCTAAGAGGCAGCCTCTTGCTGAGGTCTTCCTGACTTTGCAGGACCACTAAGCATTGCTTGAGGTATCTCCATGCCTCAGAAATACAGTGGACACTAAAGAAAGAGCTGAAAAATAGTTCCCTTCTGAAGCTTCAAGGCCTGATTTTTATATACTTAAGGGATCAAATTCTTTGTTTACGGGGTCATACACACTCCTCAGATACACCAGTGTCACTAAGGAGGGCAGAGACCATGCCATTATAGGAAGAGCTACTCTATGCAATGTTAATACAGTCCTGGCAAGTGTGGAGTGTGCCTCTTTAATGCCTCATCAATTTTAATAATTTTTCAACACATATTGACTCTCAGAAAAGCCTATATACTGACTGGAACATGATTTGAGGATATCAGCAAAGAGGAGCAGAATCCCCAAACCAACAGCTTTACAGCTAGCTAAGCAACAAGCTGATCTAATTTCCTTTTCTTGTTTCAAATGAAAACTATTTTTGCTCTTTAGGCCAGTCTATAAATGTCCAAGTGCATTTAAACATGAATAGTGCTTTTTTTATCTCCTTCCATACTTAATAATCAGAAAATTGTTTGTTGAAACTAAAAAAAGGGATGAAAAAAAAGAACAGTCCCCATCAAATATGTGAAACAGAAGTGTGACAGCTCCAAAAGATCAGTGGGTTTTGGTGTTTTTTTTTTTGAAACCCTGAAAAGTTTTGAAGTGGGAAAATAGTACTTTCTGGGAAACTGTTTTATATCCTTTATAAAGAGCAAAACACATCTTACAAGAATGGCTTGGCTTGTGGACTGTGACTTCTTGAGGTTAGGAGAAATATTTTAACAAAGTCTGTGAAATGTCAAAGTCAGTTGGAGGCAGCAAAGCACTGTTCTCTAGTCCTCATTGCTCTGCAGAAACCAGCACAGGCAAGTCTATTGCCAGCTGTGCCAGGCTACACTGGGTGGTGTTTTGAAAACAAATTGTATTGGACTGTGAAATTTGACTGTGTTTAACCTGAAGAAGCACAGTGTTAATAGGTTTGTCCTAATTAATATGGACTCAACCCTTACAGGGAGGAAAAAGCAGGAGGTGGAAAAGATATTTCAGTAGTGCTTTGTCTGGATTTTTTTTTCAGAGTTTGGGGATCCCTGTGAGCAGTTCCTCTGCAACTGCGACAAAGATGCCATTGAATGCTTTGTGAACACACATATTAACTCCTCCTTGAATAGGCTGGATGTCTCTTTATGTCCGTCTCTGGTTACAGGTAATAATAAGGATCTGATCCACTGCCTCATCCTGACAGTTCTTCCACTGGCGTCAAGTTTGACCCACGGAGAATACAGCACTTGCAGGGTGCTTTCCTGCACTAAATCTGGCAGTCTGTCCTGTTCTCCATTTCATGTGTCCTTTCCGTTTACCGTTAGTCAAGTGAATACTGAGACAGAAGGAGAAGGTTGACTACTTGCCATGCTGGAGCAAGTCTAGGAGAGGTTACCAACTGGTGAGGGGGCTGGAGCACAGAGGAGGAGGCTCAGGGTATATCTTTCTGCTGTCCTCAATACCTAAGGGGATGCATAGAGAAGATGGAGCCAGACTCTTCCTGCGGGAGCACAAGGACAGTACAAGAGGCAAGAGACACAACTGCAACAGGGAAAGTTCAGTCAGATATGAAGAAAATTCTTTTTTCAGGGGGCTTCTGCCAACGCTGGGAGGCTCTTGCCAACCTGAATGGGTGATACCTGGGGTGATTAGTGACCCACTGAGGTCACTAGCAGGAATGGCAACCTGAAAATACTGCTAGCTGAAATCTCCCCTTCAGTCATGCAAAAACTAGCTGGAAAAGCAAAACCACACCCTCTCTGCTCTGTTACTTGGTTTCCATCTTGGAAGGAAAAATCCTCTCCGAAGATGAAGGGGATATTTATCTCCATTGTCGTACACTGATCTGTGCTCTGTAGCTGCAATTACAGCCTTATAAGCCTGAATACCTGTCCTGTGGGAACAGGACTGGATTAAAAACTTAATTCGCTGCAATCAGAGCATGGCAGGGGGAGGACCTTTGAACTCCCAAGCTGAGATAGATATGAAAAAGCAAAGCTAGTTTTTCTGATCCTTTGGCTCATATTCACACACCCCAGTGCTAAGGGCAGATATATCCACCTATATAATGCTCTGGATGCATGCATCCCCTCATGAATAGGTCAAGGGAGAAGAAAATGCCACAGGAAAGCTTGCATCAAAGCCAGAAAATTGTTTCATGTAAGCTGGTAATCCTTCACTGGGATCAGATGGCTCTAATATGAAGTATGGCAGTTCCAACACATTACAAACAAAGGGGAAATTGTTAGGTGCTAACAGGAAAATCATGCTGATAAACTGATTTTTAGCTCACAAAATACCCCCACTAATTTTAGGCTTCTGATTATATTTCTTAATGGAAAAAAATATACTTTGAATGAAATATTTTTATTTAGTATTCACTCATGTTATTTTCTTGCTGTGTAGTTCTTCTGTCCAGTTCAGGCTTTGGAAAAAAAAAAAAAAACCAAACAAAAACCAAACAACTCCTATCTGACAAATTTCTAGGAAAAGAATTTTTGTAGATTCTTTATTGCTGAGAAAAAAAAAAAATAATTAAATGAAAAAGAATGTATGGAATGGAAATATAAATCTTTGCCTTAATAGGAACAAATGCAATTAATTCCTGATTTGTACTATTCAGATTCAGTCTATGAGCGAGCTTTCTCCTTTTCAGAAACAACCAGCAAGAGAGAGCTGACAACACTTCAGATGGGGGGTATGTCCTTATCTCTTTAATTCTCTGACTGGAGTATATTAAATCAAGATAGACTCAGAAAAATGAGCATTTTGGAACTTAAGAATTCCTTACTGAGTAACAAATACAACTTTTAGCAAGATATCAAAATATGAAAGGAAGAGAAAGAAGTCTAATAAACTCAAGCACCATTTTTGTGACAAGCTTTTACACAGGTGCACAGGAACATCTCAGCCAAAGTACTCCTTTTTCTGAGAAGGAATTCAAAAGAGAACACTGAATCTTATTTAGAAATAATAGAAGAAACACACTAAAAGCAACTTAGTATTTTCAGATAGACCCTTTTCTATTTCAATGCACATTTAAGGCCCTACTTCAACAAGGTTCCTCGCCAAGCACCTGGATTTAAACATTCAAGTTTTCTGTTTAAATGTTTCTTATCTTCATACCTTCACTATAGGCCACATATTTAAGTACCTGCTGAAATGGAAATTTAAAGAATGATGATTGCTATCCAATTTATCTTGTTTAGGTTGAAATTCTTTCTGAGTGAGACTGAGGGATATTTTCTTTTATTATACTGTATAGAATTTAGTATCAGCAGTGAATAAATATTAAGGTAGGATTTTAATACTGTTACCATAATTATTGATAATTAGGTTTGTATTTTCTATATTTATACGATATAATAACTGTACAAAATCACAACAGTAGCAATATTTAGAGATAAATTCCATTCTAATGATTGATCTTGTTATGCCAAGATGTTTGGGGTTTTTTTTTTCAGATTTCCTTCATCCTAGGACTGACAAAACCCAGGCTGCAACTGCATCTGTGGAAGAAGGTTTGCAATTGCAGTGCAAGAAGCACTGTCAGAGCTCCCAAAAGCTGGAAGAATAAAAATACAAGAATAAGCTGTTTGCTTTCTTTCTGCCCTTCTAAAAGGACTGATATAAAAGTAGATGTAAAGTTTCAGTGATTGAATTCAAGACTGAATGAGAAGGTGCAGTTTTTCAGTCTGTGCATGTGATGTGCTTAACCAGTGTTTACAGTAAGTTTCCCAAGGGCTGAGAATGAGCACTCTGTGACAAAACCTGTTTTCATCCAGGCAGACCTTTTACTCCCTGGGAACACAGGTTGCAGCCGGTGAGCTGTTTGGAAGAGATGTGCCATGTGCATGCCAACCACTGGACCTACAGCCAATTGCATGTTTGTTGTCTTTAAAGAGACATTTAATTATACAAGATCAAGCAGTGGCACAAGGAAAATATGAGCATGGTTTATTACAAATGAGCCATCAGTCTGGTAGTTTATTTACTTGCAACATAGAGATCCAGTCTGAAGTCTCTCTTGGGTGAGTTCCTAAACTAAAATACCAAATGGTTCTTCTGACATTCTTCAATTTTTTTTTTTCCTGCTGCAATTAATAACTATCTTCCTCAAGAATGGATGTTTGCAAAATCTCATTGCTGCTGTATGACAAAATTATTCTCTTCCTATCTGCATGGTGTGTACTACAACACAAGAGGCCATGGACAGAAGACATCCAAAGCCCTGGCCAGCTCTGGAAGGGGACACTTAGTGAGGGACAAGTCATACAGTAGTGAAATAGAGAAGGAGGCCAGTCTTGGACATCCATTTTCCAATATAGCTGATGCACTCTTGTAATGTGGCCCAAACAAAGCCACACTGTCACATACAGAGACTCCTCATCTTCCAAGCACACAAGCAGTGTCTATGGGTGTGACCAAGCCACTGCTCAACTCAGAGAAACATGGGAGTTATTCTGTGGGAGTGGGGAGAGGTGGAAAGTTGCACTTTTTGAGAACTTAAGAACCTGTTTTTTCTTCCTTTTTTTTTTGTTTGTTTGTTTGTTTGTTTGTTTGTTTTTTTGTTTTAGGAAACAATGCTTCATACTTCAACAGGTTTTTTTAGTCTTAAAAAAGTGCCACGTGCACAAGGGTACCTACCTGAAAATGCAGAGTGTAACTGCTGACTGTTCCTTCACACCTCTTCTGTATTATCAAAGTGTTGGGGTTTTTTATGAGGTATTTCTTGTTCTTGTTGTCTTGTTCATTGTAGGGTTCAAAACATTGCCAAGGGCTAAAATCCTATAATAGGAAATTTAGAAAGTTGTAAACATACCACAGACATATTTATCAGAAACTCATTTAACAACAAAGCATCACAACATCCTAACAACACCCAAAATGATGCAGAAATGATTTTTTGGATCATTTGATAAGTGAAAAACAGGCAAATCTCTATACATGAAATGGGTCTTCCTGCTTTGCCAAAAAAAGCTCCTCTCAACAGCTTGACTGTTCATGTGAGGCTGTGCTGGAATTGTTTTCTGAGTTTACATTTTCTGTCTTCAACAGTGATTTCTTTTGAGCCCAGTGAGATGGTCCTGGGGACTTCCAAAGCCAGAGGTAAGAGTCTGATTATACTTCTGTTGACAAATCAGGCACTCTTGACTCGAGGTGAAAATGGGTTTTGTTTTGTGAAGCTCTGTGGTGTCACAGACAGAAATCTGCAGCACGGGATTTCTGGATAATGCCCCTAGTTCTTCTCCTGACTCGCACATCCTTCAGCAAAATATTTTGTTTCTCTTAATTACCCCCTTTATCAAACAAGACTAATGTTGATGTTTGGTTAAGCTTTATGATGTTTGCAGTAACAGTCACTCCAGAAATGCATTGCAGAAATGCAGCAGGTAGGACACTCCATGATGGCTCTGTGTTTTTGTACAGTTACCACAAGGGATCACAGAGGTACAGCTCCTACTCCCCCCGTCCTCTTGATAAAAGGTCAGTGACTCTCAGCTTTCCTTTTTATTTGACTGACACAAAAATACTTCATCTAAAAGCATCACAGTTAAAAATCCATGCATGTTGATGACAGGGCTGCTGGAGAATCAAATTTAGATCAGGGTTAGATAGTAGATACACAAACAGTAAAACCAGACTGGAAAGTATTAGCTGTTCTTTGCCTCCAGCCACTCATTTACACTCCTCATCCAAGTGTTATGTGAAAGCTTCTTCACATAAGGTTTTCCAATATAATGGTTGATTTTTTTAAATTACATTCATAGCATCTGCTGCCAGAATGGTTCTTTTTGATTTTGCCTCCTCCTTTATTACATAGAATTTCACAGAATTCTTTCCCAGTCTAAAATCTATTCCAGCTTTTGCAGTTGTTGCTGCTTTGAGCACAGCCACACTAAGAGCTACAGCTAGAAATGGAGCACCTTGGTACACTTGGAAGTGTTCCACGACCCCTTTTTTGTAGAATGGATCGTTCAGGCAGACTGAAATCCACCAGAAAGATGTCAAGGAACACTGAAGAGTTGAAAGTAGTAATATTTTTACTTCAACTAAATTAACTAACAGAATTCATGTCTCCCACCCCGATACAGAAGTTTGACATTGCTGTGCTAAGCACTGGTCAAAATCACTAAATGTTCTCCTCCGTTGACTTGAATGTATCGGAAAATCTGTGTTGTGTTGCAGATCTGCATGGCGCTGGGAAGATTATTTGTAATACCTATTCTTAGCTAAGTGGAGAATTTCCCAAACTCCAGTTTTATTTTCTACATCTATCAGGAATCATTTTCATTTCAACACAGCCCTGTCAAACAAAGTAACATAAAATGTGCACCTTGCTGAGCTAATAAAGCCAGCATGTTGCTATCAATTCCTTTCCACAACCTTTCGTGGGCTTCGTGGTGTTCTTAGCAGTACTTTTTTTTTTTTTTTAAACCTCTTTTTTTTTCCTTTGACAGTTTTTTTTTTTTTTTTTTTTTATAT
>JAAGNO010031179.1:0-75746 GCA_033439905.1 Ceryle rudis
TGGTAGGAGCTCTGACCATGGGGTGTTCTCACTGCTGGCAGCAGACACTGCCTGGGAAAACAGGCTGCTGACTGCAGGCAGTGCAGGGAGTTAGAGGAACGGAGCTGGAAAGTAAAACCACTGAACAGAACCAGCTCTGTTCTCACTCAAACCAGGACACAAGGAATACCTGAAAATTGTTTTCTCCTGTCTTGTCTCACAACCTTAATTTCAGGGTAATGGAAACACCTAAGCTTTTAGGTAGATTTCTGCATATTGTTTTGCTTGGGGAAATAACAAAACCAAAGTAGGATTTGATTTTAACACTTTCAAAATGAAGTTTTCCATTGCCATTGAAGTTAAATATACTCTTATTTTAAAAATTGCTTCCTTAATTTATCTCCATCCAAACTAAAATGTTCAGTTTGAACTCCAATTTAAAAAATAGAGTAAAATTGCAGAAGCATTTTAACACATTGCTTAGATGTCAGCTGAAGAATTAGGCATCCCAGACTGTATTTTTCAAGGGGAGTGACTACTTGAGATTATTTGCTGCTGAAAAATTTTTCATTTTAAGGACCCTCTGAGGAGTGCTGATACCATCAGCCAGCTGGGGGTCCTGAGCAATGTAATGCTGGTTCAGCATTTCACTGAGTTCCAGATGTTGCCAGCCCTAGGAGGACATAATGGTGCAGAACATATAAAATTCAGATTTAAATATGCTATATACTGAAAATAAACCAAACAATTGCTATTTCATTCCACCCCAGTAAGCAGTAACTTCACACCATCACAAAAGTAATGTGCACAATAATATTATTAAAAGATAGAGATGCATTAAGAAATATTTGGTGAATTCAAGCATGATTGACAGTGTTTTGCAAAAATCCTGGCATGTTTACGTGGAATTCACCACATAATACCACTGAGGGCTACTTGTGTGAAATAAGATAGAGCTGCAAAGTACAGATGTTTACATTTTAATTACATTGATTCAAGGAAACATTATTCTTCTGACTCACGGTGGATTGTTATTCTTATATAACAGTGCTGATAGCTGGGAAGAAAAATGGGAGTAATGCCTCCTGGTTTGAGAATTAGATCAGGTGAAACCAGAGAGCAGATGTGTGCTATGCTGCTGGGTTTAACGCAGCCTTGAGCAACTGGCTTTGTAAATTGGTTTGGGAGAACGTGGTGTGGAGGTAGGGGAAAGAGTCACCTTTGTTGGTCTAAGGGCTGAATCCAAAGTGCTGCCCAAAGTGGTCTGCTTTGTGTGTCTCATCTCTGCTCTTCATGAATGATCCTCAGATCAGTGCATGCTAGGCCTGCCCATTTCTTGTCCTGTGAGCTGCAGAAATATCCTCAGAGCATGTTCACAGTACCCAAACTGCAGACACGTGAAGTCACGGGGTGCTGGGCTGACTGCTGTGTGCTCACATGTGTGGGCACTTTCTTCAAGGTCAACTTCAGAAGCTGTTTCAAGGTTTGTTGTCTCCAAAGACAGAATCTAGCCTTGGGGCATCCCTCAAAACTGTCATATGGTGACTATGCCTGTAAAATTACGCACTTAATTCCTCAGCTGCAGCTCCCTGGGCAAAGGGTTTGGCTTGTGTGGTGACACAGCTTAGCTGGTCTGCTGCAACTGTGGTTTTTTTATTTCTGAACATTGCTTCAAACTCAAACAGTGAATGCCATTATGTGAACTTGCAGCTTGCAGAATATTTTCTGTCTGATTCCTTTTGAGAGTGTTGTCAAAATCTGGTACTCTTAGATATAAACCACCATACTTGCAAGGCACTGAGATGACTGAAGCAAGTAGGGCTGGTATTTAACTTTTCTATTCTTTCACGATTCTTATTTTATCTTGGCAATGCAATGCCCATAATTAACTGTGATGTTGTGGGGTTTTTTTTGCGTATAACTAGAAGCTGTTAATTAGGCAACTGTAGGAGACCAATAACTGAAAGTGTAGGAGGTGAGCAAAAGGACTGGTATTCATGTTCTGTTGTATTTGAGTAAACAGGTAGAGAAAAAGAGAGATGACTATCTGAAAAGGATTTGTTTTCCAGCAGCTGTGTTTGGATCTACTCAATAGATAGGTTTATTTGTACCCTTATGAATGCTACAATAACAATTGCCCTCCTTTTTTAGCATGCTAATCATCCTAGAAAAATTGTTAATCTTGCTAAGTATTATAATGCTGATGGGGAAAAGAATAAGTTGTCCTGCTGTTAGGTACTGCATAGACCCTGCCCGGATGTGTAAGGCAGACAGTGAGTGTGGGAAATAGATATAATACAATTCCTGCTGTTAGGCTGTAGTGGGAAAACTTTGCTGCAGGATGCAGTGTGATTAGGACATTTTGGATTAGGGCAGAGGAAAAAGATCAAACTGGAATAATTGTTTTTATTTTTTTTTTCACAAAAAGCCTGTTGGAGTGAACTGATACCAGTCAGAAACTCACATCCAAGTCTTGAAGCCATTTTAAAGGGAGGAAAAAAAAAAGACTGAAAAAGTGAAAAAGCCTATTTGGCTTTTAGGCAGAATTTTTAAAACTTTTCATGTTGAAGCAGTATTTTCTTTAGAGATGGGCGTAGATTGAATTTATTTTATAAAGCTACAATGAAGCCGCATGCTTTTGGGTCAAACGTGCAATTCTGGTCAAACAACCTTTTCTACTTTTGCCAAATCATCCTGTCTTCCTTTGTTCCCCAAACCCCACTCTTCTTGCCCTCATTTGGAGCTGATTTTAAACTTTTTATTTCAGGCTATTTGCTTCATTCAGGAAACTTCAAGACAATTTACATAGTTTTGCTTCATGCAGGAGACGTTGTTCAGTATCCAGATGCATGTCTGTTGAACTATATCCCAATCCATTGTTTCAGCCATGTCATGAAGACCCTGTGGAGCATAGAACAGGCACATGGACCAGTGCTTTCTGCCCTGCTGTTGGTGGTGGGAGCTCCCAACTCTCTGTGATTACACAGTTGTTTCAACCCTATGTAAGTAAGATGTACTTTTCATTTTACCTCTAGTTTAGTTAAATCTTTATTTGATAACAGAAAAATGCCTCATGAGATTGATGATTCAGAGTGAAGATAAAACTGCTGGCTTCAAATTAGACAAGTGTTGTGTTAGAAAAAGCTTTTTACTCATAACACAGTAAAGGTGACAGTTTTCAAAGACAGTAACAGGATCAAATGCATTTTCTCTACTGTTTTTGCAGTAGATATTTAGAGAGTTACTAGTGAAGCATAACTGATGTGATCAAATACATGAAAAACTGCTCAACTGACAGGAATAAGGGCTTTGGAACCTGGATTAATAATACTTGATTGCATCTAGGGGTGTTTTGAAATCTAACTTCTGTTTATAAAATGCTTTGCAGTTTTAAGATGAAAGCATGGGATAGTCTCAGTGAAAGAGTATTGAGATCGTCCCTTGGCAATATGCCATCAGAAGCATCTCAGCTGATGAGCTGATGGTCATTATCCCCTAGACAAAGTCCGTCTTGGGGATTGCAGGAGCTGGTATGATTAGGAGTATGTCCTGCCCTAGGCCAGCCAATATCCTCCGTTCTTTCTTCTCCAATGTGGTGCAAACAACAGTTATGGTAGATTTGGTTGGACCACGTTTCAGTTGATCTCTGCTGGTTGCACAGAGCTGGGCTGGGGTGGCTCTTGCCTTCCATGAGGACAACTGGTAGGTACCTATTTTGCTTTCTATAAGAGTGTTGGACCAAGGTCTAAAACAAGGCCAAAGAAAGATAAGAAGTTGGTTTCTCCCCATCAAGGATTTCTTCTGGAGATCCTGGCTGGCCAGATCAGTGTGCCCTTAAACACCCCTTGGCCTACATGGACTACTACTAAAGCCTTTTGCTTTGTTGTTTACCTTTCCCCAGCAGTCTACTTCTTGTCAGTCATGCTTGAAGCAACCACATGGGCAATAGTACATGGGCAACTTCACTAGATATGGGAACTAATCTGATGTCATGACCTTTGAGCAACCTCTTAAGACACAGTAGCAAGCAGGTAGCAATCAGAGCAGAGTTTGCATTGATACAGATACACTGATCGTTTATAATCACCATGTAACGGCTCACTTTTCCCTTACACATCTGTGCAGTGCTTTACTTATGTAGGCAAATCAAGCACTAGATGAGGGATTAGGAGGATGTGCAGTGGTATCTTCAGATCCAGCAGTAATTTCTATGGTATTTTTCAGTTTGCTTTTCATTTGTATTTGCATCTTTTAAGAAAAACCAGCAATCATTACGATTGCTCTCAAGGAAGGTGAAGTGCATTCCTAACATAGCCGGGTGGCTCCCTCTACACTTTTGTGTCTGATCCATGAGATGGGGTGCCACACCTGGCCTTTCTGAGTTTGGATGATGATGATGATGATGATATTGGTGCTCGCAGCATGGGAACAAATGTTCCCTCTTAGACATTTTTATTACTGTTTCTCTTTTACATAATCCTTGGAAAAAAGCTGTGGCAAATAATCTTCTGTCTGCCTCATTCCTTACACATGGAACTGATTTTGGGGAATGTGGTGTTTTCTTAGGACTCAATATCCTGCACTGCCTGATGTTCCTGGAAGAATGGCTCACCTCCCTGTGCGCCTTTGTTCTGGGGTGGGCTTGTTGGCGTAACCGATGCTGCTTGTGGCGTGGGTATACACAGGCTCTGTGCCACTGATTGATTTTCCCCTGAAGTGTCTCTGGTTTATCTTCTCTCTTTTAAATTGAGAGCATACACGATATATAGAAATCTGCACTGCTGGTAATAAAAAATTAATTACAGCATTGCCTAGAGCTTTCTTCCAAGCTTTGGACTCTACCAGTCTATGAGGGCTTGTAAGTCTTATGAGGAGCGGCTGAGGGAACTGGAGTTGTTTAGTCTGGAGAAAAGGAGGCTCAGGGGAGACCTTATCACTCTCTGCAACTTCCTGAAAGGAGGTTGTAAGCTGGGGGTCAGTCTCTTTTCCCAGGTAACGAGTGATAGGAAGAGGGGAAATTACCTCAATTTGCACCAGGGAAGGATTAGGTTGGTCATTAGGAAAATTTTCTTCACTGAAAGCGTTGTCAAGCATTGGAACAGGTTGGAAGTGGTTGAGTCACCATCCCTGAAGGTATTTAAAAGATGTGTAGGTGTGGTATTTAGGGACATGGTTTAGTGGTGGACTTGTCAGTGCTGGTTTAGCAGTTGGACTCGATAATCTTAAACGTCTTTTCTAACCTGCATGATTCTATGATTCTGTGCTTTGCTCTAAGCCAAAAGTGGTGCCAGTCAGCTTCTAGGCAGCCCAAGCACAAGGAGAAAATCTCAAAGTTTTGAAGGTCAGTCCCTAAAGTCACTCAGCAAATGTTGGCATGTCAGCCAGCCCAAGAAATACAAGACTACCGCTTTTATTTTTTGGTTTTTTTACTTCTTAAATTCTCAGAGATAATAATGGACATAGTTACTGAGGCAGTCTGTAACAGCAAGTAAATGTCCCATCACAAAAGTATCAGCTGCACAGGGGATAGTGTGGGCAGTGGCAAGAAGGATGCATGGTTTTGGAGATGACAGAAGACCTTTTTGCTTCCCCATGCTGTTTAAAGATGCTCTGTCTTGGTTTGCATCATAGTGTAGGCTCAGAGAGCAGCTGCCTTCCCCATATCTTGCTGAGAACAAGAGGGCAAAGCAGCTGTGAACAGCAGCTCAAGATTTGGTGCTATTCTGATGAAGTCTGCCAATCCGACCCGCCTGCTCTGGAGTAGTTTGGGCAGTCAGCCAGGCAGAGCTGCTGTTCTCAGCTTTATTCTCTATAATAAATGTGCTCTGGCAGTGCACCAAGTGCCTTATCTGTCTCCCTTGGAGAGCCAGTCTCCGGGCCCAGCTAGGATAATGCCAACTTCTCCAGGCAAATGGAGTGAGTTTCAGCACTCGACACGCTAGCTTTGCCTTTCTAAGTCTTGCTCACTTTGAAATAGAGTGCAATCAAGTTCAGGGGAGCAAATTAGCCAAGGGAGGTCTTATTCTATCTGTCTTAATTAAACATTAATAAACTCTGTCACTGACTTTCCCCTGCAGTTATCAGTCAGTCAATGGTATATAGTATTTCAGTCTATCATCTTCCTCTTCCCTTCAGCATCACTGAAGGACTGTCCCAGTTGCACCAAAGGCAGTAGAAGCCAGTTCATTGACATCTGTTGGGCTCTGTTTGGTACTGTCTTGTATGCAAAGTGCTTTATGATTACAGAGGCAGAAGCGTTACCCAGCAATAAATCACAACCTGGGATAAGATTGATCAAAAGGTTTTCATGCATCTGGCTCTCCACATACCAATGGGTATCTCTGCCCAGAAACCAAACAACTGCATCTCTCTATATACATAGACCTTGTCCTTGTTTCATCCTGCCTATGCACAGGAAGACTGGTCTCCTCCCTTGGAGAAATAAGGCTAGATAGGGGTTAAATGAAGTGTGAACATATGCCCACAAGAGCCAGAGGAAAGCTTCTGTCATGTCAATTCTAGCACTGGACAGTAAATGCAAACTTGAAGCTCAGGGTGGAGGGGGCAGGAGGAAGGAAAGACAAAAGCAAAATGTCTACAGACCTGGAGACTTACAAATTAGACTGCATGAATGCATGTCCAAATCCAAATCTGGGTGCATGTGGCCATTTCCATGGTAGATTTCTGTGTGGTATAAACCTCAGCCTCTTTCAAACCAGCTTAAGGAGGCACAACTGTGTGTTCAGAAAAAGCTGGGGGACTGTGATAGTGCTTTTCTGCCTGGGCAGATGCATATTAGCAATTATATGTATATTGACATTTCTTGTTAGGCAACTCAGACACTATATAGCCAGGTGAATAAATACGGAAACTAAAGCCCAAGTTTTCTGTGCTGTTTGAAAACAGTGACTTTTGTACACTCTGAGTTTTACGCAAATGAATTTTTGCACATCCTCGTACCAGTTAGATTAAAACATTGTGTGAGCTGAAGAAGCAAAGCTACCATTTGGGAGATATCAGCATGTGTGTTTGACACAGAGCATTTGCAAAACATTAACTGAAATGGCATTTCTGGTTTGAGTTTCAAGAAACAATGAGAGCCTGAAGTTCAGTCCCTTCAATTTCCCGCACTGTCTATGCTGTGAACCACCAGAGTGAGCAACCTGGTCTTCAGGTGAGAGCAGGAGCTGAAAGGGTCTAAAGCTCCTGTTTTAGCAGAGATTTTCAAATGCATACTCGCTTCCTAGACAGAGAAGCAAGCACATAAATCAGCGCTGCCTGTTGTTACTGCCTGCGGCCTCTCTTTGTACTGTATCTTGGTGTAGCCCAAGCACTGTCTATGATAGGACCATGTGTGATTCTGCAGGGTTAGCGTTCCTGGCTGGTGACGGTACTCTGTGTGATAACAGACTTCCTTTTGTTTGCAAAACAGGGAGAATTCATCCAGAAACCCCAATGTAATTCAGTTCAAAACTGAAGCTAAACCCTCTTCCTTTACTCTTAAGATGTTTGTTTAATTCTCTGTATTACTCCATGTTCTATTAAAAGTCTCTCTTCTTAAATGCTTATTGAAGCAAGCCAGAAGCACATAAAAGTAATTCAATTAGCAATAAAAATAATTCTGAAATCCAATTACTTCATTAATGTGGAAAGAAGTGCAAATTGCACGGAAGCAAATGTGCTTACAGGTACAAAGCTGATGCAGGACCATTAATGGTAATGGGCTGTTGTGACCAGGGACAGGAGCTCTTCTTGTTCAAACAGGGTCCACTTCAGAAGTACGTTCAGCTTCTGACCCTGTTTTTTTGCTGTTGTTTATGGGGTTTTGGACATAGCTTTGTGTTTTGGTTTAATTTGGGTTTGGGGTTTTTTTAGTTGTTTTAGTTTGGGTTTTTGTTTGTTTGGGTTTTTTTTAATTTTTTTTTTCTTTTTTATTAGGAACCAGGGACATTCACAGGGCTCAAGATTTTTTACTCTTATTTTTTAACCAGGTCTAGAACAGTAATATCCTCACTTAATGTTGGCCTATTCTTCCCAGCACATTATTGCTTGCTTTCTACCAGCAGTGTCTCCATGAGATAATTCCTTTTCTTTCTCCTTCCCATGAAGAAGCAATTCCTTCTTGTCAACCCTGCAAACAGTGCTTTTCAGCTGTGGCAGCATCCAGTAGCTAAGCAACAAACAGCATCCCCAAACAAAAATCAAGGAGTATAGGAGAAAAAACCCTGCTGTGCACATTAGTGCAATCCAGCAAAAACTGGTGCATCATGGTTACTTTTGCTTTGTGCTAAAAAGGAGTCAGGTTACCACATCTTGAAAACAACCCATTTGCTGAAGTGTAACTGTGCTCGCTACCTCTTTTTCCATTAGCCATTGGCAACATTTTGGACCTGGCTCAGTCCAGACAGACTTTGAGAGGGGCCATCTGGGAAGACAGGGCTGAGAGCATCATCTTGATTCCCACCTTCTGCAGGTAGCAAAGAAGAAAAGTAGGATGTGAGTGGAAATGCTTTATGCCCAGTGGGTCATCCCCACCTT
Source organism: Ceryle rudis (assembly GCA_033439905.1). NCBI lineage: Eukaryota > Metazoa > Chordata > Aves > Coraciiformes > Cerylidae > Ceryle > Ceryle rudis. The sequence goes on from JAAGNO010031179.1 coordinate 8,518, forward strand.
GACAAAGCTTGGGAGTAGAGAGCAAGGCTGTAAGAATGCTGCACCCAGAGCTGCGATAGTGCGACAGCACAGGGAAATACTCTGGGACTATTGCTCCCAAATACTCCAATATTTTCTGTAAGAAAAGAGTACTTGTATACTTACAGTCATGGGTCTTTCTGGGTGGTAGTTGAAAGTTTTTTTGGTTGTTTTTGACCCCAGCACTTACAAAAACCTCTTCACACTGCTTGGTTAAAGCCAAGAGACAATGCCAATCTGTACAGCTGTGCTTTAAACATCCCTTCCATTTGTTTCTTTGTCCTGCTCCCATTTTATTTCCCCTCTCCCACATACACTGCCTTGACTGAATTGACTGTAGTGCAATTTCCTTTTAATAGGCAAGTGACTTTTAGCTGGTGCCTGAGTTATGGCCTAACATGTTTCATTATACAAGTCATAATAACCTTTCCATCTATTGTACATTTTATTTTTAACACCCTTATTAATGAGAAAACAAAGTTCATCATGTTAACAGAGTAAAAACACCTAATGAGCAGAATCCGTTGCATAACTAACTGGATTGATAGCTCAGCAAGGCTACTATAACAAGCAAATAATAAATGTATAATGAGCTGTTTCTGATTCTTAAATCGTGCTCATTTGACTTAACTCTAGAGAAGATATTCATAACATTATTAGCATGAGCTTGGAGCAAGGCTGTGTAAGAAGAGTATCAGAGCTGTTCAGTCTTCTGTGGCATTATGTTTAGAAATTTGCTAGGAGTATATTATTGGCTACAATCAATAAACAAGATGACCAGTACACCAGCAGCACTTAAAGAGGATGTTCTGGATCAACAAATAGACTTCACAGTCAGCCAGGGATTACTTGTTCAGTTGTGAACATGAGTCTGAGAACAAAAATCTTTGCTAAGTAACATGCTTAGGATGGAGTCTGGCCAACTGAACACTTTAAAGACTCACCCAGAAAGTGAAAACACAAATGTTGGTTTCAAAATTTCATCTAAAGCAAGTGCACAGAGAGCAGCAAGCACCCGATGTCCACTAGCCCACTGAATGCAGCACAGTTCTGCTGCTGAGCGCTACTCCTTTCGTCAGCTTTGTGGGAAGGGGGGAAACAATCCAGAAGATGTAAAGCAGGGGAGCAAGGGTCAATCTGGATATTTGTCCTACTCCTGCATGAATTCTCCTCATGAATTTAGAGGCAGCAAATTCTTATTCCTTCAAATACTAGAATCATTTCCACAATCTCTGAGGGGGGACATCCACCCCAGCACAACCATTGCCTTCTTGAACCAATGCAGGAGATATGCCCCTTTGGGCACAGTGAGCTGATAAAAAAAGGTGGCAGAAAGCTTTTATTGATAGCAATACCCACATGGTTATACCTTCTAAAATACTGATGATGATGTTTGATGATAATCCATGCCCTTATTCAAGAGTCACTAAGGTCATAGCAAAGGTAGGCTGGCCTTCAGGGATGGTGGTGATCTACACAGCTGTGTAGTTCATTGAATCTTGAAAGTAATAATAATAAAAACAAATGGTTGCCAACCTTACTGTGAGGATCCCACATCACATTTGAGACCCCTGAGCTGCCCTTCCTTCCTCAGGATAAGGTATATTGTGTTTAATAGAAGTTCAAAGCATTTTGTTGCCTTAAAAGATGGGTGGAGAGGACTTACACTCCTTTTTGGGTTCACACTTGGCCCCAGCAAGTTCATGAGTGGAGCTGTGCTGACTTATGCCAGTTTATCATCTGGCTTCCATGTAGTAAACTCTTTAGAAGCAGCTAATTCCACTTTTCTTCATCTTTACTTAAGGCTTTTGCCCAGCTCTGGGAAGCTGCCACTCCTGACTTACTGGTCCTCACCAGAGAAATAAGCTCAACCCTCACAAAGTGCTAAGTAGTTTCTTACAGCGCTACTGTGGAAATCATAAATCCACTGCATTGTCAGACTGTTTGGAAGGCTGTCTGGGGATGGGCTGAGCAGTGTGGATGGCTGTGCTCTTGGTTTGACAAATTCATTCTGCCAACCTGATGCTCTCTGTGGCTCCTGCCGAACCCCATTCCCTGCACCCCAGACCTGGCCATTGTGCTCTCACTGTGTTTTCCTGAGGCTTAAGTGCCAGCACTTTGCAACCCTGGTCAAGGGAACTGCTTGGAGTTAAAAAGGATGGGGTTAATCTGGAAAACCACAGTGCAAAGATAAAATACACAAAATCAATGGTTGTTACTGCTCTGTGCAATAGTGCAGGAATATGTGCTTATTTATATTTTTACTGTGTTCCTTATAGTTTGAGTGAATCTGCTTTTCCTGTTCATGCGTGTACTGAGCCCTTAGATTGCTATGACACTGATTTCTTTGCTTTGCCCCTCAGAAGCTTTTTCTTAATTGCTCCCTGCAGCTTAGCAACCTGAAACCGCCTATATAATGTGAGTCTGTCTCAGGCATATATTTTTTTCCCCCAATCCCTTTGCTAATTTTTAATTAATAATTTATTATGTCTTTAAGTGCCAACCACTCCTTTGGACTGGTCTGAAATTGGCTTTGCGTTTAGATTTGCACTGGACTTGATGCACATCAGGAGGTTAATTTGGAAGTCTGTGCTATGGATAGCTTTCCATAACGGCAAGTCTCACTGAAGTCAGACAGATCAGACATCTGGGGTGGGACCTGCGTCACTTCCAGCAGGTTACGTGGCTGCTTTAGCAGCCAGTCCTCTGGGATGAGATGTCTCAGGAAGAAAGAACTGCCCTCAGGTATTCCCAGTGTCTCCCAGGGACTACAGAGAGGGATCCTGGACTAAGCACCTAATTGCCAGGCAGCTAAATTAAGGAGAATGGATCCCTTTGCAAGCACCATGGAGCTTCCAGGTGCTCTGTGGTGGTGGCTTGGTTTAGGCAAGATATTTAATTCAGGGTATGTTATCAGGCATCGAAGGAGCCCTTGTGCCTTCAGTGCTGAAACACCTGGTTTCATGCCCTCAACATGCCCTCAGTGACAGCACCAGAAACAAAATGGAGTGAGGTTTAGGCCAACAGGCTCCAATCTGCAGGTCTAAATTATGGAATTATGTATTTCTTCTTCAAAAAAAGTGCCTGGACCTTCCCAGGGGCTGCACTGGCAGAGCAGCAGGTCTGGCATAACCAGCCATCGTGCCTTAATGTGACTGAGGTGGAAAAGTGGGAAAAAAAAAAAAGGAATTCTGTGTATCAAGAAACTTCAGCTGCTTCTAAACTTCTCCCCCTCCCCCTGCCTTCAAACAATCAGTCTGTTCTGACAACAGCCACTTTGAAAATTATTTTTTTCAGGAGGGGTGTGGGACTGACCTCATTTCCAGCACACATCACTGCTCAGCCTGGCAGGGCTCTCTGGAGCTTTCTATAATATATACAGCAATTTCCCTGGCTTTTCTCAAAATAATAATAAGAGCATAACTTGCCTCTAACAGTGCCTGATACAGCTGCATATGCTGCTTGCCCCCAGGACTGCCCTGCCTCTCAAGGGCTGCTGTGGGGAGGGTGACATCTGGAGAAATTGTGCCCAGATCCGTCTTTTTTTCTGTCTTTCGTGTTGTTTTGCTGACCTTTTTGCTTTCTTCTGAGGGGGGGGGGGGGGGGGACCTGATCCCCATGGGCAAGGAGAGCCCCCAACACCCCCACAGCATGGGCCACCAGCTAATCCCCCATCTCCAGAGCTTTTACCTGCTGCTGCAGCAGAGCCAGCACTAATCCTGCCCACATTTAACCATTTATATTGATTACCCTGTCAGCTCATTTGAATAATTAAAACCAGATGGAGCCCTTTTATGTGTTTAAGGGAACAGCACCGGGAGCATCCCCAGAGCTGTGCAGTTTTGGTAGGGGGGAATGGAGGGGCACAGTGGAAGCCAGGCAGCTTTTGCTATCAAATCTTCCTTTTGGTGACATTTGCCACCCTGTGTGGTACCTCCCATGTCACCACAGCCACCTCCAGGGATGGGATGATAGCATTAGCTCAGCTCCCGCCCCGGGGCCCATCAGGGGCAGCCAATAGCATCTTATTTATACAGAAATAATTGCTGTCATACACTGATGCCGTTCCTTATACAAACAGCACTAACAACGCCAGCCAACCGCAAAACGGATAAACAGCAGCAAATAAATTAATCCAGTGCCAACAGCTGAATATTCCAGTGCCAATGTGTGCGTGTAAGGATGGGGGGGTAGCATCCAACCCCACCTTGGAATCTGGATCCCCAGCTCCTGCTGCAAAGCTTCACCCACCTTCAAGCCAGAGCAAAGGTCTTAAAGCAGCATCTCCTGGCAGGTGTCTTGCCAACCTTCAGCTTCTTAAAATGGATGGGTGATACCAGCTCAGCTCTGGTTACTTGTTATTCCCCCATCTTTTTCAAAGCGAGTAAAATATTCCTGGCATGGTGCTGGTTATGCACTCCTGCCGTCACACAGGGATGAGTTATCTTTACAGAAAGAAGCATAGATTAATATGTCAAATGAAAATGAACTATTGGCAGATTAAGATGAAAATGCAATGGCCAGTGATAGGTAGAAAAGTAGAATAAAAAAGAAAACGAAGCTTCTCAGGAGGACAGGAACATTAAAAATTGAGTAACTGATCATCACTGGTGAAGTTGGAAGGAGGTTGAACACCCTGTGCAAGGCAGGGACCTTCCCCTCCTGTCTGCTGATAGGAATGGGAGAGGACCATGCCAGGAGCCTCAGCCCACCCTGACAAGGGGCCAGCCAGTGGTGGGGGGACATCTGTGAGCTGCACCACAGCCCCTCCAGAAATGTCCCAGATGCAGGCCCATGGCCTCAGCCCTGGGGCACAAGGTCAGGAGAGGATGCTTAACACTGGAGCCCCACAGGATCAGAGCAGAGCAGGGCACCATGGCCAGGGTTCCTCCTCAAGACCCAGTTCCACCATCACCACAACAGCCCCCACGTAAAGGGACTTTCCCTGGAGCAGGACAGCAGCTGGTGGAAACCTGGGGTGCTCAGAGGATCTCTCTCCTTGCAACATGCCACTCATCTCACCTTTAACACCAGCTCTGCTCCAGAGAGGCTGCTTTGGAGATTCTGGACCAGCTGCAGGAGATGCTGTCAATGGGACACTCTATCCCACAGGAAGACCCACGTCCCCCTTCTCCTGCCTTTCACCACACCAGTGCCCTTCTCTACACTCTTCACATCTGATCTGCCGCTCACCACAGCATCCAGCCCTGCTTTGCTTGCCCAGCCACAGAGCCCACCACTGGAGATAAATACCACCAGCTGAGCTCAAAAATATTTTTCAAAGGGGAAATGGGTGCATTCCACCAGTGCGTCACAGAAACCTCACAATTTACAGGTGTTTATTGTCCAGGATGAGCAGTCAAACCTAGTTTGTTTTATTTAGACATACTTCCAGCACCTGGAAATAGATATTTATATAGTCCCAGTGTTTTGACGCATTTAGGTGCCTGGATTTTGATGGATCAAGCCATTATCACGAGCAGCAGGCTGGCAGGTTTCTGTTTCTTCTTCTCCCAGCAGATTCCCATGCTCAGGCACAAGCCCCAGCCCTGCTCTGTGTCACCAGGATGAGGCCACAGATCTTTGATGCTGGGCAAGGTCCGTCAGGGTCCTGCAGCCTTCCTTGCCCTCCCTTCCTGCTCCTTGGCAGGGAAAAGAAGCCAAAAAGATCCCTCTCCCTGCCTACCAATGCTAAGAATTGATTAAATTTGCCTGCCTTTGTAAGTGCCCAGGGGATTTATCAGCTGCCTCCACCATGGGGTCTATCTGATTGGAGGGGGGATACAGATACACTCCATTACACGTGTCTTCATATTGCAGATAGGATAGCACCCCTGAGTGCCCAACAAATTGTGATGGGAGCTTGCGAGCAGGGCTGGGAGGGGTTGGGGACCAGTCTGGAAAACAAGCCTTTGTTGAGACAGAGGATCCAGGATGTGGCCCAGCACCCTCCCACCCCAAACCCATTGTAAGAGGAGATGCCACCAGTGTCCCCAAAGGAGCACCCTGGTGGTTTTCAGCACCCTATCCTTTGGCTCAAAGGCTGTTCACAGAGTTGCTTCTTCATCGCCTGGTGCCTGGGGTGTCACAGCATCCTCCAGCAGTGCTGGAGCGGGCAGAGGCCAGCCCAACACTGTGAGCCACCCCTTGGGTGGGCTGAGCCAGGCTTATGGCCAGGCAGGAGATTAATCCATCAGAATAAGGGATGTCCCCTTACATCTTCCTGGTGTATCTTCCTGGTGCAAAGGGAGCTGCTGGGCTTTGGTGGCATGGGAGAGAGGAGCACCCCAGGCGACTGCCAGGGACAAGAAATGGAGGCTGGTGCCAGCTAGAGGAAGAGGACCTGGCTGCTGCAGCCTCATGAAACACCTGATGTCACTCAGGGTCACCCGACTCCATCCCCAGAGCCCTGCCCACCTCACAAAAGAACTTTACCCCTCAGAGACCTGAGTCCCTGGCAAGCAGCATCTTCCCACTTGGCACAGGCCACCCCACACCCCCTGTCCCATCCTTGCCCGCTCAGGGGTGGCAGGGCTGTAAAAGCCTTTGGCAGAGGGACCTGCCATGAATCACACTGAATTTACAGCCGAGCTGTGGGAAACGGAATTATATAACTCTCAGGAGACAGGCTGGCGGGGAGCGAACATCCATCAAGAGCAAACTCTGGATTATTTACCACGGCTGGATCACACCACAAGAAACACCCCCTGTACTGGACAGTCTGCAAACGGATTCAGCCGCAGGGACCTATTCAGCAAAGGAAATGTCTCTGTCTTGCTTGTCAAAGCAAACTGGGGTATTTATCCCCGCACCAGGCCCCTCTGCCCACGGGACAAACACAGTCCCTGGTAGAGAATGAGGCTCAGCTCTCTTCCCCCCCGTCTCATCAGTTCCTAGAGACGGAGCAGCTCATCAGCAGTGACAAGTAACTCTTTTATGAGCAGCACTTAATTATTCACCCTTTTAAAACGTTTTGCATCATAAACCTGGGATGGAGTGGAGGAAGGTGATTACTCTGCCATTTTCTCTGCCTTGCTGGAGGCCAGGGGCGTGTTTGCTGGGCACAGCAGCGGGAGTTTGGGGCTCCAATCACACCTTCACCTTCACAAACACCATGCCCTAGGCAAGTAGCAGCCTTCCTCCCACTCTGCTGCCCTCCCCCCACCAGTCCTGAGGAAGACGAAGGTCAAAGCTTGCTCACACGGCGGGAGGCAGAGTGACAGGTCCCTACTTTGCACTGAATTAAGACCCACGCAGGAAGATTTAGGGAGGTGAGATGTGGCCCTCAGGATCTATCATCAAATCACTGCATCCTCAACACCGACAGCCTTAAATCCAGGCAACAGATGGGGCAGGAGATGCTCTCCATAGCTCAGCCCAGGTGGCCACAGGGGTCCCTCTGACATACAGGAGTGATCTTCCCCAGACACAGGCTGTAATTTGCTCTCATGAAGTCCTGACCATACCGGACTGTTGGCTCCTATGCTTTGGGGACATGGTTTGTCTGATCAGCTCTAACAGCTGCTTTAAGAGGAGACCAAGATGCTCCTGTGTGATGGACTAAGAGCAAAACAAAACCTTAGTTACATAAGTAAACCCCTAACTGTGCCACATTACATTCTTCAGACTTAAGCACACATGGAAGTGTTTCACCATCTAGGGAGGGATTTGAGCTTTACAATGAAAGCAGGACGTGCAAATTCCACCTATCAGGTTTTCCCAGAATTTGGCCAGTGCAACAGCCTGTGGCTAGTCTTTGTGCTTGGCAAACATCAGGAGCTTGCCATATGCCCCATTAGCTCACTGATTTTGATCCGCTTTCAAAGGGTCCTTGATCCCATTGGGAAAAGGTGGAAGTTCAGCCCTAAAACCCTTTTACCTGCAGGTGTTCTACATCTGAGCCACTGGTGCAATCCTGGTGTCCAAGCACCTCCTCAGCTCTCACAGAGAGGAAAACAGCTTTGATCTGCCCAAAGGTTGTGTTTTTAGGAAGTATTTTTGGATCTACTCCCAGTCTGGAGACTTTATATCGGGTCTTTCTTCACCACTTTCCTTAAATTGGCACTAAAAATTCAGGGAGACTAAAAGTCTGTGATTTGTACTTTGCACATGGGAAGCGGAACAATCTTTTGTTCATTTACTGTGACAACTGCAGTTCAGATTTAATTATTTACGATAATGTTCCAAAGCGCATTAGGGAATGTTCTCTTAGTTCGTTAAAAATAATGACGCCTTAGTACTGAGTGGCATCTAGCTACAGGCTCTGCTATTGCACCAGTGGAGGCATGTGCGGCTCCAGGAGCAGAGTGGAGTTGTTATCCCTCCTTCCCATGGGAAGGTTGGAGATGAGCCTTGTATGGCCCCTCATCCAGGGATCCAGGTATCTCCCACCCCAGGGCTGGTCCCACTGCACTGGAGGAAACACCAGCAACCCCCTGCCTCTCACTGGATCAAGAGGAGTGGCCATCCAGAACAGGCTGGGCAGCTCCGTATGAGGCCCACTAAAAGGGTTGTAGGTCTTTATGGTCTTTTCTTGCCCCTCAGAGCTGTAACATCATCTCTTGGCTGAAGAGACACCTCCCTGATTCATTTTTTGCCCAGCAGGGCCCTCTCTGGTCCTGGGGAATAGCACAGCCCCACAAAGCCATCCCCAGCAAACTGACAGATGTGCCATTCCCACCATCCAGAAGAGCAGGGAGACCAAGACAACTCTGCAGCGCTAGGAAGTGCAGCCAAGAGAGAAGAACAGAGGCCACCGGTGGAACAGACATCACAGGGTGCCTCTGGCAACGCCCTGGGTGCTGCAGCCTCTGCACTAGCAGCCACCACTCCTCTCCAACAGCCCCAGCTTGATGCTCACCTGGCTGGTTAATCCAGACAAGGCTTACTGCCTCTCCATCACTGCTTTATAGATTGCATTGGTCAGCAGTAAAGGGAGGGTGGGGGGGAACAGGGCTGGAGTAATCATTCCTAGCCTTAATTTTTCTTGGGTTCTTAAGAAGCAGCCTCAGAGCTGGAGCAAGGCCTCTGTGACAGGTCACAGATGTGCCAGCATGGCATCTGAGTGTGGGGACTGGAATGACTACCCTTTATATTATATATATATCTTATATATATCATGCTAGTGTGAATCTCTGCAGCCATAGTCATGAGAAAGCAATGAGAAAGGGTGTGTTTTAGTTCTCCACTAAGGACAGACCCTCTCCTGCCTGTGAGGTCCATCCCCTCCCAGACTCACTGACAGCCCTTAGCTTCAGGTTTTGCTCCTTGGCCACCTGCACTCACATAAATACCCACTGCTCCACCTCAGTATGTCTTCCAGCACTTATTGTACCAGTAGACACTGATACTTTTTACTATGTCCTTCTCCATTAATCACAGGAATTAGGAAAGACAGTTGGTGTTTCATCATTAAATGTATCACATCCAATAAATTGATCATTACTCTCTGCTGATTAGCAGCTTGGTTTCCATGAGTTTCGAGCAGCTATGGGGTTTTTTTTTCCCCCATCTTCAAGAAGTAGAACACTTTCTCTTAAGATCTGTTATAATCAAAGGCTTAGAGCTCTGGCAATGTCCTTTGCATACGCAGGAAGGTTTTTTTTCCTGCTCTCCCTCTCTCAGAGAGAATGTGCTTTGAAACCCTGGCTCCCAGCTCTGCAGTGCTTGCTGCCTGTACCTGACCTGTTTTAATTTTAGTCTTGGTTGAATCTGCCACCAGCTCATTTTGTTGGAGCATTGAGAGCTCTCTATAGAGTTGAGCACAGTATGTGAGCTACATATACTTTCATTACTATTGCCGAGTCCACCCATGTTCTGCTGCTCTGACCTGGCTCCTGGTTTGCAGTTGCCTTCCCACTCGGGGCTGGAAACCCCCAGGGTCCTCCCATCCCTCTGCTCCAGCTGGCCCTGCCTTTGGGATGGCAGACAAGAGCTGTGCTCCAGGCAGAGCTCCTCTTTTCTCACAGGCTACATCACAGCACGGATGTCAACGTCAGGATTTGCATCATGTCCACAACTTCGCAGGCTGCAGAGAAAATGAGAGTCGGATATTTTCTTTTGGGACACTTCCAGCATTTCTGACACAGCAAGTGATGCCCCAGAAAGAGCTGACCCAGCTGCCCAGTTAAAGCCATGACAGGCTGAGCAAGACATAAGAGCGTGAAAATTCTAATGAATATTCATTAAAAAACTTGCTCAAATATTCCCAAGGTAAATTTGGCTCTGTATTAATTTCACCCTGTGCACTAAGCACATTGTTATTGCAGAGATAAAGTTGCACACCCGGATAGAAATTGGTTTGGGGTTCTCTCTCACCAGAGCTGGAGGATTTAAATACCCCAGCTGTAAGGGCTCTGAAGCAGCATCCTGCTGTCCTGCAGCTCTTCCACCATGGATGTGACCATACATGGTGGAAGGACCAACCTCCCTGCAGCCAGGACCAGAGCAGCAGGTCCCACCAGGCTACAGAGGCATAGACGGTTGCCCTTGCGGTTGGCATTTTTCCAGAGGTATGGAAAAAGCACACTCTGGAAAGAGCCACATAAATACTCTTGTTGGAAATGCAATTCAATTAGTTTTGTTGACCTCTGAGGCCACCCTTGTCAAGGCTTTTGCTGAATCTCACAAGTGATGAAGAATGTGGCAACATAATTAGCCAGTAGAGACCGGGGCGTTAAATCCCAACCTGAGGTAGCTCTTCACTGAACAGACCCAACTGTGTGAGCTCCTGCTTCAATCCCAGCTCCTCCTTTGCCCGTGCTCTGGCTTTCCACTACCCGAGGTCACATTTTCTTGTAGCAAACCAGAGCTCACAGCACTTCATTAATGCCTTTTTCATCTATTCCCATTCCTCGTGCCTTCCAATTCTTTTTCTAGGCTGTAATTGGGATGACGGCCACGTTTGTGGATGTGTTTGTCATCGAGCTCATCTTTCTGTCCACTTGGTAATGCGAGGCCCACACGCATGTACACATTCATCATTCCTATGTGTTGTTCTGGCACTAATGTCCTCGTGAGCATCACTGGATTGCTTGGGCGATAATGAGTTTGCATCTTTAACAGCTCCTTCAATATTTGTAACCTGCTTGGTCTTTGCCTGGGTTGAATGTCTCTCTTGCCAGGAGGTCTCTAATTGTGGTATGATGTGTCGGTTCAGCTGGCTGATCACCAATCACTCTGTCAGTCAGGACCTCCAAGCAGCACCTGGGGACCAATTCACTTTGGTGACATCTCAGACAGCTCTGCACAGTCCCTGGAATGGGAAGGAGGGGCTGGAGAGGTCCAGGATACTGCCCCACATCTCTCTGTGGCTGCACCCTGGTGCAAGAGCTCCAGCAGCAAAAAAAACCAAGCTGAAAATAATCAGAGCTAGGCAATTTTGGCTGGGGTTAGCAAGATGCCAAGTGAAAACAAGCAGCTGAGTTCCAGAAAGGCATGCGGCTTCTGCCTCATATTAAGAAGTCCTAAGCCTCTCCCTCATCTAAATCAGCCCTGCAAATCAATCCCTTCCACACTCGGGGGCAACTTCTGCCTGGGCCTTCTTAATCCCCTTAAATCACAGCTCCTCTTCATGAATTTGGGGAGCAACACCCAGCTCCATGGGTGAGCATTTAGGCATCCTTTTAAAGACACCTTGTATTTGGAATGGTGGTTGGGTCTATCCATCCTGTGTGCCCAGGAAGGTGGTCACCCCAGCTCTTCCCATGTCCCAGTTACACCAGTATGAACTGGCACTGAAAAAAAAAGCCCAAACCAGGAGAGATGTGGGGAGGCGGCAAGGGATAAGCTGCCACCAGCCCTTTCCTCTGCCCCAGCAAGGATGCTGCAGCTCTTTCCTTATCCTACGGTGCTGTGTTCAGTGGCTTGTTCTGCTCCAAGCTCAGAGGGTATTTCAGCCATTTCAGTGCTTCTAATCTCTTTGGGAACATTGCTGAGAAACACAATTTCAAGCCTCCCAAGATGTGACATGACTTGTAATTTGAGGCAGAGGTGGGAGCCTACCACCCAAGGGATGGAAAATAAACAACCTCTGCACGCTTCTGCTCCCAGCCTTCCTCCCTGCTCTTGGTGATGCTCGCATCTCCATCCCAAGCACCAAAACCTCAGGCTGGGGGGCCCTGGGCAGGCCCCACATCCTTGCACCCAACACCCTGGACCCAGTGGGAGAGCAAAGCAGGGAAAGCACCTGCCTGTCGAGAAGCACAAGTTTTGGGGTGCAGGGTCTGCAGGCAGGAGATGCTGGCAGCAAGGAGGGCAGAGGGCGAGCTCAGGGAGCATACTGGGCCACAGCTGCTGTCTCCAAGCCTGGAGCTGCCGCGCAGAGAGGCTGGGGAAGCCATTTTGGAGTGGCATCTGCAAAGCAAGAGGCTGTGCAGTGCAATCAGGAGTGCCATCTGCTGGCACCTGGCCCTGCTCTCCATCCTGCCCAGAGACCCCCAAAACCTGGTCAGGTCTCCCAGAGCAGGACCTTTCTGCAGGGTCAGGCAGCCTCAGACCCCACCATACCCCAAAAACCAGCCTGCTCAGCTGCAGGCAGTCTCTGATTCCCTCCCCATTAATCTCTCCACCAAAACCAGTTGCCAGGTCAAACCCATACCCAGACTCTCTCAGCTCCACTCTCCAGCTAAGCATCTTGCAGAAATGTTGCTCCCAAAATTAAGCCACCTCTCCCTGCCAGCCCCAGCCCCCCAAGCAGGGGCTGCCCACACCAGCACTGGGTGATGACGTTGGCACATGCTGCCTAATTTGCCAGCACTCAAGTGGGCGAGGCTGAAACTAGAGGAGAAATAATGCTGGCAATTAGCCTTGACATTTCTGGGGCCAAAACAAGAGGGAGGCAGAGGAGTGGGAAACAAATCAGAGACACTAATTCTCGGCACCAGGCAAATCCAATTAAGCATCCCAAAATTCATTCTTTAAAAAAAAAAAGCATCGTTGATTTTACTGGTGAATATGATGCTTTTGTAGATCCATGGATGGTTGCCAGCCTTCCCAACGCCTGGGGGTTTGCTTTGTCCCCCCAAGCCCTCCCTGAGGGTCAACCCAGCTGAGAGAGGCATGGGAGGGATGCAGGAAGGAGCCAGACATATTGGCAGAGTGCCTTTGTGTGTCACAAACAGAGGAGGAGATAATAACCACGCTGCAATCCTGCAAACTTTCATTACCACGCCGGCATCACCAGCAATGCTCTGTTCACAGCTCAGGCGGTAATTGCGAGATTCCTCTGCAATTTGTTAACATATCAGCGCACTGAGCTCCACAGCTTTTTGGCTGGGCAATGGTTTCATTATCATTTCCTATATGTTAGCTTTAAATCCCCAATAATCCCACATAACTGGAGCCCATTCCAAGTGAGCAACGAAATCCAATTTAGGATCCTATTCTCTCCGGCTGTGTAACCAGAGCCTACTTCATGCAGGCACAAAAATCCAATTCAGCTTCTTTGCCTCTCAACAGCTGCCCCCATGAGAATTGTCCAGTTGAAAAAAAACAACAAACAACACAAAAGCCAGAGTCAGAGGTGAGGTGAACCAACCCTAACAGGCTGGCACTGGGGAAAGCTGGCTGGGGGGCTGCAAGCAGCTCTGCTCCTGCATCCCTGCTCCCAGAGCTCTTGCAGGGTGTTACCAGCAGGCAGCTCCTCTCTCATGCCATGATCCAGCTCACCTTGCCACACACCCCTGTGCCACACTCCACAGACTGCTGTGTACCCAGCTCCATTGCAGCCCAGACAAGAATGAGCCAACATGACAAGTCAGCACTTAGGAGCTTTCTAGCAGCCAGCATCACTAATGACATGTAACTACCTTGCACAGTACTCAGGGTCACCTCCAGAGGAGCTGTGTCATCGGGAGCCAGGACAGCCTTTGGCTCCAGGGGCTGGGGGACTTCTAATGCCACAGACACCCCAGCCCACAGTATCCTCGGCAGCATCTTCCAGGGAAGCCTTTCAGCAGAACTCTGTTGTAGTTTCACAGAGCTAAGTTCAGACCAGCATCCAGTTCTTCAGCTTTTTCCAGGTATTACTTCACTTTTACACAGGTCTGGCAAGTCATGAGCGAGGATGAGGATGGTTGGGAAGACTTGCACACCCTCAAAGCCCTCCAGTGAGCCAGCAGACCCGGAACAGCTCTCAAGATGGCAACTTTCTAATCATATGTGACCAGATGCAAAATAAGGTCTAAGTAGCCCTGACCAGCTCTGAGCAGCCCCCCTACCATGCCCTGGGTGGTGCCCCCAGGCCCTACCCCACACCTTAGGGTACAGCTGCAACATCCCCCTGCCTTAAGGCTCTGTGAAAACCATCGTCTAAAGGATACCAGTTTCTAGCCATCCCATATCAGCAACCATCTCCCCAGATATTTCCCAAGTAACACTTCCCCCTGCTTAATGCCTATTCCCAAGGTGGCTTAGTCCTCCCAGTGCTTCTCTCTCATTCTTATTTAATTCACATTAATCCAAATTAACTACATGGCATTCAGAAGTCACTCCAGCACAGACTATTTAAAGAAGATATCCCCAACTCAGGGAGTACCCTGTGCCAGCTCCTGAGGCTGGAGCCACATGGAAAATCAGGGGCAAAGGGTCAGTAACAGCATCAGCAAAACCAGAACTCTGGCAAGATACACCGATCTTTCAATACGTTTAAATTCCCAATCTCCTGAATTCCACTTGAGCTTCTGAACTGATTTTCAAACATTTTCTTGCTAGAGCTGGTAGGAAAGGGTTTTGCCCCCTCAAAAGACTGTTGTCCTCAAGAAGGGGACATGCTGCAAGGACACAGGAATGGCCAGGAAGGGCTGAGAGGAGAGGGTGGGAGTCAAATCCATCACACCAGAAAGCACTGAGTAGATTCAGTCATTGGGGCTTCCTTCTTTTTTTTTTTTTTTGTCTTTAGATGTTGTTCTGCAAACTCACATTTCCCAGGCAAAAAGTCTTTTGAACCAACTCTCTCCCATTTTGTCTGCTTACAAATCACCGAAATGGGACATTCCTGAGTATTTCTGAACTCCTGCTTTCAAACTAGGGAGATTTATCAAGCCTGACCTTCCCCACAAGCACTTTCTATTTGATAAAGCAGCAGTTTCCAACAACAACAACAACAAAAAGCATAACCCCAAGGCTACTCCAAAAATCCATCCTCATCCTCACAGCTGAGACCTAGCACACCCGCTCCTCCTTTCAGCAGTGCTGCCAGCCAGCTCATCCTTTCCTCACCTTACTCTTCCTCCTCCAACTTGTGTTTGTCCTCTGTGGTTAATACCCCAGGGCCTGGCTGTATGGGACCATTTTTGTCCAGGAGAAGACCTGATTTCTTGGTCCTCCTTTCCGCACATATCCTGGCAGCCTTGGCTTAAGCGGGAAAGTCTTCTGGCATGTGACTGGCCCTTTTAGGAAGCTAGGAAATAAAAATAATGGTTATCTGTGCAAGAATTAGATGTGGTACATCTCCCTAACAGCACGTAGAATGAGCAAAATCAGTTAAGGATGGAGAATTTTCATCTATTTAAAGAAAGAGCTCAGGGAAGGGGACGTGTGGTTGTGTGCATCCCAGCAGGGCTGTGGGAAGCAGGTACAGTTCCAGGACTAGGGGCTCTGGTTGGGGGGTAGGAGAGGATGAGGGCCATGCCTGGGGAGGTGGGCCCATGGGTGCCAGGTCATCTGAAGAGAGCATGTAGGAGTGGAGGGGATGAGTGATATTGGCTGGAGAAAGCTGAAGAGCTGATGGAGGGATTGAAGTCAGCCCATGCCTCAGGGATGTGGGTTCTACTTCTCCAATAAAAAATATTTTTGCCCCATTTTCTTCTCCAACAAGTCAATCTCTTTCCTGGCTTTGCTCTCTAAAAAACAAAAATACTGCCCCTTTTTCATCATTTCCCTTTCCCTCTCTCCATCCCACTCCATCTCCAGCCGGACCAAAGAATCCTGAGTGCACTCAGAGAAGGGATTTCACCGAGCAACAGCAACACAGCAAGTGGAAACACACAGAGGCCAGGTTTTTCTTCAGGAAAATAGCTCTATTTGTGCCGGGTCAGCAGCTGACAGCTTCCAGGGGCTTGGCAGTGGTGTCAGATCTGCTGGTGGGTGGCAGGATCCCGACGGGAGGTGAGCCTGACCCCAGGCTGCTGAGCTGCCACTCTCCCTGATATTTTTTATATTATTTTTATTATCCCCGGCTCTGTAACGCACCCACCACCCGCTGCCTGCTGAGCTGCTTCTCTCCAGCATGTTATACCCTCCCCATCAGTGCTCTGAGTTTATTATAGCTATGGCTGCTTGATTTTTTTTACCCTCGTGCAGTGGGGAGCAAAGAGGGAATAGGGACACAAAAGGCATCTTCCAAAAATTGCTGCCATCATTGCAGCATCCACCCATGCCCAGAGAGCAGCTGTTCCACATCTTGTGAGCATCACCTGCACTGACACCACTAGTTTCATGGACACTCACTGGGTGCTCCAGTCCTACCAGCATCTCCCCACTCACAGCACATCCTCGGTGCCACCAGTATTTGAAGGTTGAAGAGGCTCTAGATGCCTCAGGAGAATTTTCATGGATAAATAGACCCTTTTACCTTCATGTCATTGGCTCAGATCCAGCTCTGGGTCAATAGAGACAGAAAGTCATTGCCAGTTGATGAATACCTGCCAGGGAATAAGGCATTGGTCTCAGTCTAGTTATGAGGAGACAGATGTCCACATTGCAGCCTCTCCTGTAATAACCACTGCTAACCAGCAGCCTCCACCAAGGAGAGAAGATTCCTTTACCATGAAGAAAAATCCAAGTGCTCACAGGTGTGAGTATCTCTGGGAACATCTTCGCCACTACCTGTGCCTTAACAGAACAAAGCCAGCAATTAGGTTTCCTTCAAATCTGTGCTGGGGTCCTATCAGCACAATAAGACCAGGTTCCTTCCCGTGACCAGTTTCTGATGGGAATTAGCCGTGGATGGGGCAGGGGGTATTCAGAGAAGCCCTGCCCAGTTTGGGAAGAAACATATCTCCAGGACCTTCTCCCTGGCTCTTTCCACAGATGTCATATTAATGGAAAAATGTCAAAACCTACTGAAACATGGCCTTGGTAGATCAGAAATGTTCAGATTTCAAGGTTTGTAGTTTTGATGTTTCCAGCTCTCACATTTAGATGTTTAACAAGCCTAACAGTGAGCATGTGGTGGGCTTCACAGCTGATAGTTGTCTTGGTTTGAGTGAATTAATTCTGTTCAGTGATTATACTTTTCAGCTCAGTTCTTCTAACTAACTGTGCTGTCTGAAGTCAGCAGCCTGTTTTCACAGGCAGTGTCTGCTGCTGGCAGTGATAACACCCCATGTTTAGAGTTACTGCCAAGGATTGGTGTGCAGACCAAGGCCACTGCTGGATCTTGTGTAACACACTGGGGGATGCAGAAAGTGAAAGGCCGCACGTGAAGGGAGGAGCAGACAGGGCAGGTGACCCCAAACTGACCAACAAGATATTCCATCCCATATACGTCATATTTGGTACAAAGCAGAGGGATCTGGAGGGTCTTTCTCAGGGCTCCCGGGCTGTTCTCCCCTCTTGGATCACTTTGCCAGATTTGCTCGGCTTGGCTCAGGTCCTCTTTCAGTTCCTTCCTTGGAACATCCAAGGAGGACTCTGCCTGTTCTGCCTTTGATCCCAATCGGTGTGTTCCTGAATCCAGTACCAGAATCCAGCTCCTGAACATAGCTCCCGTCTGCTGTGGGGCCCAGCCTGCTCCACAGCATCAGTGGTGACAGTGATGTAATTACCATCAGGGGGGTTGGGTTTGATGCTGGTTTTGTATATATTCCATTTTTATTATTATTATTTTCATTTTCATTCAAGCTGTTCTAGTTTCCTTTTCTAATTGCTAAGTCTCTCTCCCTTATTCTCTTCTCTTCCCCTTTGGGGAGTGAGGGGGGTTAACAGAGAGCATCTGTTATAGGTCTAAGAGGCTGCCCCGACCCTAGACCATGACAATAGTCATCCTTCATTTCCACCATCTAGAAACTGATGCACATCTTTGTAGACCAATACAGCTCACAAACACCAACATTTCAGCCTCCAGAAGGAAAAGGTGGTGATCTGAGCAGAAACCAGCCTGCAACTATCTCCCTCTTGTGTTAGCCGAGTGGAGACACCAGAGAGCCCCCAGATGCTACTGAAGTTGCTACCCCCGAAGTCCCAGCTTTGACCCTGGATCTTTGGGGTCTCCTTACTGCAATACTTGGGTCCTTTTAGCACTGGTCCACATGCCCTCTGTGGGAACTGCCCTGAGGAGAAGGAAGAGGTGGTGGAGAGGAGCCAGCAGGTGATGGGAAAGGTGGGGATAGCAACACAGAGGGGAAGACATTGGAAACAAGTGTGTTTGAGGAGCCACCACAGCCTTGCTCCATGGAGCCCTGTGAGGAGATGGCCCCACTCTGCCACACAGCTGAGGGGACAGATCCTGACAGAAATAAGGCCCTCATTACCATGGCGATTAGCATTGCCTTGCAAGCACAGCCGTGTGCTACAAGATGCTGTGACAGCGGTGGACAAGCAGACAGGCAAGAGACAGTAGCAATGGTCTCAGCCACCAGGATGGGGACAGTGCAGAGGAGACCTCCAGCAGCATCCCTCCTTCAGCCCCTGAAGTGATACAGCTCAGAAGCTCCAGCTGACAGGCAAGTGTAATTGAATGTTTCTCCCTTTACATTTCCCTTTCCAGCAAATAAAACCAGAGTAAGATAAAAATATATGATGCTTAAAGGAGACGCTGCCAAAGAATTTTTATTGGTTTTAATTTGCATTTTATTCTTGGTTTGTTTGCAGCACTGGCGCTCCATGGCTGCAAAATAGCATTCGTTAAGCGAGCCGGCGGCCACCCGGCCGCCGCCAGCCTCCCCTCGGGGCGCCGGTCCGCGCCCTCCCGCCCGCGGAGGGGCAGGCAGTTTGCTCGGTCCGCAACCGGCGGGACCCGGCCGAGTGCTTCCCCCCGCGGCCTGCCGGGACGAGGGGGGGGGAGACCCTAAACCCGGCGGAGGAGGGGAGCCCCTGGGGGGCAACAAGCTTCGTCCAGAGAACGGGATCGTGCCGGCGTGGATCCGTGTGTGCTCAGGTGTGCGGCGGGAACATCCTGCCCGAAAAGCTCCCCAAAAGACTGGAGTGGTTGCTCTGTCTGGACACACGATGTGGCAACACTTCTTGGATGGTGAGCCCATGGTACGGGTTCTTCATATTTGCTCTTTTGAAGAAATCCGTAACAAAAACAAGTAAAACCCCTGAACTGCTAAGGAACATAACCCCCATGCGCTTGTTATTGCATCTCGATGCTGACAGGGCATCCAGCAGTGCAGGAAATCAAACACATCTATCAAAGGAAATATGTGTATGCTGTTAAAATAGTGAAACATAATTTCAACAAAAAGTGTTTTTCCACCCAGAAGGATCTCTTCAGGTTCAGAAAATTACACGAGGAAGAAAAGTAAGAAAATAAAGTATAGGTAGTAACACAAAATTGTTTCTACATTAATGCTTCAGCAGCATGAGAACACACACACACACACAAAAACTTTCTCTAGGATTAGACATTGGGAGATTTCAATCCTGAACCAGAGTTCACAAGTAAACAAATGACCCCTCTGTACCTCTGGCTTCCCTCTGAAAAAATGAAGGTAACCGCAGCTCTCTGCAGTGAGGATTAGCGAGCTAATGCCTCTGAAGTGCCTTACAGTCTGCAGACAGCAGTCAGGGACATTCTTAGATCTCTTCCTTTTCAGAGAGTGAAATCAGTACTGTGGGCTAAAATGGTAACCTCAAGTGACACAGCCTCAGAAGTGGCCATTGATCCAGAGACCTGCGTTTAAGCAACACCCCGACTTTCTTCATTAGCTACTGACTTCAGGCTCTTCTCTGCTCTTCCTGGGCGTCTGAGGCGGTCCACATTTTCTTTCTCCCAGGCACCCGGTTTCCTGGTCTCTTCTGCCTTCTGTAGTATACAGAAATGATGAGCTAATGTTTTTAGCAGAATAAGGGTGTTTTTATGACCTCTGTTTAATGACTCAGCATTTCTGATATCAATAATAAATGGCCCCAATGATGAGTCAACATCAGATCTGTGCAGGCCCTGAGGCAATTATAAGGAAGGCTTCTCAAGATGTCTGGCCACAGTGACTCTGTCAAAGGCAGGTCTGTCTCAAGAGACAGCTCCTTCAGCCCCAAAACTGCAGGGCCAGCAGATGCTGCACACTCGGAAAATGCTGTGGCTTTGCATAGCTCTGCGGAACCCAGGAGTGCCCGGGTGACTGGCTGGCGTCCTGGTCAGCATTCGCCCCGGGGAGCTCTGTGTACAAACTGCTGTGGCTGCTCTGAGGATGCCACAATGCAGCAAACCAGCCTGTCACCAAGTCACCTGATTGCACAACCTCTCTGCGAGAGCTGGAGTATCAGAAAAATGGAGCATTTTAAAGGGGAAATGGAGAATAATGCACAGCTAGCCCTACCTCAGCAGCTGAGCTGTGCTGTGCTGCATGTGCTGGTGACCTCAAGCGGGATGAAAATAAACCACTTGCTTTATCTATATTTCAACAGATCTGAGAAGAAAAATGCTAAGATAGCTAAGGCATCTTTGATGTTCTAAGAAGCATCTTTAAAATACCATCTCCTATTAGGCAGCTACACAGGACAGCAGCCTGATGCAGTGCTTATGTATTTACTGTGCAATAGAATCCTTTAGAAAGCACTGAGGACCATGCTAGAGACATAGTCAAGAGAGAGCATGAGAGAGATCCTGTTTCACAGTATGAGACAGCAAGAACATTTCACAGCATGAGAGGAGAGAATGCCTGACAAGGAGCAGAGGAAAGGTCAAAGAGAAAGGAAGAAGAGAGCTAGGAGATACTCACCTATGAGAAGGAGAAATCAACAGCCAGAGATAAATCTGCATTCTCCTGTCTAGTCACAGCAAGCAGAGAGAGGAAGGAGGAGGTGAGGAGAAAGGAGAGGGCTCCTAGAATGAGAAGGGAGGAAGGAGGAGGCAGTGAGGCAGGGGTGAGGGGAATGAAGACAAACGCTGTACCGTGCTGAGGGGACAGGCAGGAGGGAGAAATGTTAGAGCAAGCACCTGGTGGTGGTGCTGTACACCTGAGAGCTTGTTCAGCTCTCCACAGCTGGTCCAGAAAAAACAGTTATTTTTCTGTCCAGCCGTGTTTCTTTCAGCCCGAGCTAGTAACGGAAGAGGGGGGAAAAAAACCAACCCACAACAATTTAGTTGAAATTATAATACATTGAAAATGGGAGCAGGATGAACCTCGGGGACAAAGGAGAGAGGATTTCTAGAACTGCCCTTTGTCAGGTATTCATCGGGAGGCTTGAGCTCTCCAAGGCCTGGTGCTGGGAGCGAGCGCAGTTCTCTGCAGAGCATCCTGGCTTGTACACCAGAAGCTGGCTAAAAGATGAAAAGAGTTTGTGGTGCTCTAAGTATGCTCTAGCTCCTCTGCAGATACTTGAAAACAGGCACAGGAGGTGCATCTGATCTTATTAATGATCTCATAATCCCGTCATGCATGCATTGCCTTTATCTGGAATAACACAGATTATATACAACACCTGATCTAGTTCATCTATATGTGTGCCCAAAGCCAGCCCCAGATGTCTCTACACCACTCTGCCTGATTCGAGGAGGATTTATTCATTTGAGTGCAGCATCACACCTGACTGTATGGAAACATCTTGGAAACCAACATAACCATATTTGCTTGCTACATACTCTCGTAGCTGGGCACACTAAGAAGTGCAGTGCAGCAATATCCAAGCTGGTTCCTCACTCATCCATTTTGTGTCTGTCAGAGCTTATTCCCTCACCATAATTTGTGTTTTATTTACAGCCCCATTGTTACACTGAAAAAAAAAAAAAAAAGAATTATTTATTTCTTAAGGAATTCTTTGATGTGGTCATTACACTGGTATCTGAGTGCATCACAGATGTTGCTGACAGTGTAGTCATTTCCACAGAGGTAAAATCTCACTCTGCAAACTGGGGTTTGAAGCTCAGACATGTTGCCGTTAAAAGGAATCATAAATCTGAGATTCATGTCATCTCTTTTTCCCCAGAGGATTTAGTTTCATATGGCTCCTTGTACTTATGTTCCAGCTATGGATGCTCATCCCTTCTGTAAATCCAGCCCCAGTCTAGAAAAAGGAGCACCTGAAGAATCAAGAACCAGCATTAGTCTTACCAGTTTAGTCCAAGTGTCTTGTCTGACATTACTTAGGGATTAATGAGGAATGGAATCCAGCTTTCCAGAGCAAGGTTTAACCACCTGTCTCTTTAAATCATCCTTGCCCTGATTTCCTGCCTCTCTCTTCATGCTAATGGGTTCTGCAACAAATAAAATGGGACTCTCACATTATAACACCCTCCATTCTCTATCCAGCCCTGGTTCAGTCTGACTCCAGCCAGCCAGTGCCTTGGAGGAGACACTTATCATGGAAAACTTCATTACAATTGTGTAGAACCTCTCAAATTGAAATGAGGGGTGTCCCCTCTTTGAGGGGATTTGGCTTCTCTCCTGTTTGCCTGAGGAGGTCCTGCGGCCTCCTTGGGAATTTCACATCCCTGGGTATATAGAATAAAGAAGAGATGTTCTGTGTTTATTTAATAAACCCCTCACAGAGGTACATCCAAAACACGGGCTTCTCTGTTAGGAAACTGAGGAACAAAGAGCAGTCTTGAAGCTCACAAAGAAATTAATTTTTTTTTTTTTCTGAGTGCCCCCCCGTCACTGTGGTGACAAATACACTTCAAACCCTTGAAGAGGGAAAGAAGTGCATTTTGAAGAATACCACAAATCACATGCTGTCTTAGATCACCTTGCATAAGTCTTCATGCAGTAACATGGAAATTATTTCCTTTTTCTCCCTTTTGTTCATTTTACTTTTTGGTGAGGGCTGAAAAAATACAAACCATATATTTTCACTCATTCAGTGAGTTTATTGAAAAAAAAAAAAAAGAAAATTTTCAAATATGATTCCAACCAGGAGGAGACTCCCTAGTCTGATGGGTTCCTCTCTTTTTTTCACTTTTGCTTGTCACAGGAGCTTTTTCTTCTCCCCATAGGTTCTATATAAAAAATACACTTGGGTTCTTTTTATGGCTTCAGCCACTAAAAACATATTCATGACTCCTCACAAAGTGCTCAATCCACAAAGGCAGGAGTTAAGTCCATCCAGGTTCTCTGCCCAAAACTGAAGCCCTCTAAACATTTGTTCATTTAACCATGTATGTTCCAGTCTCTGGCATAAGGTGTTCTTGGGATAAGCATCAAAAGTTAAAGGTTGGGCAGCAGTCCCCAAGGTACCCAGAGCTGTTTTTGAAAGCTCTGGCCTTTCTCTCTGGAATTTCTGAAATCATTCCCTTACTCAGAGCCTCTTTTTTCCTCTAGATGTACATCATTATAGTAAAGTTTGCATGAGTACTTAGCTTTGCACTACCTGCTTTCCTTCAAGACATTTTTCTGTAATAGTCACGGGACATACCTTATGGCTTGGTGAGAGATTGGCTCTAAAACTAAACACATCAGATAGGACATTTTTTCTCCTAAAACTTCTACCAAAGTGCCATGCAGCAAGGCATCTCCTACTGCCAGGGTAGCCTGTTTAGGAAAGCCATGTCCAGGGGTGTTCCTATTCAGGGTACCCATGGAAATGAACATTAGCAAGGCATTTTCACAGAGACTGTCAAAGCTTTTGAGTTCTCTCTGGGATGTTGTTCAGGATCATCTCTTTGGACAGACAGATAAATTGCTCAGAAAAGCACTACCTCCTGACACCTTTGCCTTCATGTAGATTAGAAGCCAGATGGGTCCTTCAGAACAGAGCAGCCTGTGACTTCTTCTAGAACAAGCAGCAGACAAAAATTACCAGAAACATGACTGATGTCTGATAAAGTAAGCCTAGAATTCCCCATGGTGTCTATTCTGGATTTAGGAGCAGAAGAAAAGCAAATACCATATATGTGGAAATTACAGGTCCTGAAGGGTTTGAAGGCAACTCAGTTTTCTGTTCTTTTGTCAGGTCTAACAAAATGCAAACATTGTTTTTGGGAGGGACAAGCCATTAGACAAACCTGGACATGTGCAGTTTGACTCAATCCAATAATCTATCTTGTGGGGAAGTGCCCATTATAAATGTCAGGAGACTGGAGCCCTGGAGACTTGGATTGTGTTTACAGACATACTTCAGGCCTTCTCAATTCCCTCAAATTCACCTCTCCATTCTTCTGTTTCTCCAGCTGTAAAAGAGGGAACACATTTCCTTTGCTAGAAGGCTTTGACACATGCCAGCAGAAAGCAGGATAAGCAAAGATGTGTTACATTTGAAGGATTTCTAGAGTACCAGTGTTTGTACTTCACTGGCACATCTAGTAACTCTAAGCTAGCTAAGACACTGAGACAGAGAAGAGAGAAGGCAGATGATTTACCTAAAATGCTTTTGAATGTGAGTGCCAGAGATGGGATAACTATAATAAGTAATTCTGTTTCATATAATGTCTCTGGTACATATTATACTGCAAAATATAATTGAGACACTAAATATTTCTGGAGTTGTAGTTTTTATTTAAACAACATGACATGTATGCGAAGTGCTCTGCACAACAGTAAAATGACAAGTATCTGCTCCAAGTCACTTACAATACAATTCTCAAACATTAGTCAAGTAGTGATAATAAATCAGGGAGAGGAGCAAAATGGATGAGGGAGAATGATGGAAAAGACAGGAGTTACAATATTAAAAAAAACCCCCATAAACGAAGAAGGTTGGGAGCAATTAAATAGTATGAATGAAATTGAAAAAGTGTTCCTCTGAGATTTGAAATTATGTGGAAAGTGGATGAGTCAAAGGAATACATAAAAGCAATTCAGAGCTAAAAATCATGGTTTGACTCTTACATGTATCAAATATTCACTATGAACTGCTTGAGAACATTCCCCAGGCCAAGAGCTTTTTGAACAAAAAAATAATCTGAATGAACAAAAGCTGTTCACAAACAGTGCTTAAGCAGCAAGAGGGTAAATCTGCCAGATAAACTGTCTACTATAAATGCAAGTTATCTACCCTGACCTTCTTCATTCTTCATTACCTGAATTTCCCCTGAAGTGGCATTACTGATGAGATTCTTCAGTTTCTTTCTTAAACTGTTATATTGAAAGGCTGTGCACTAGTAGCACCCATGCTTTGCCCGGGAGCCATGGAAGCCTCTAAAGTGCTTTGGGATTATAGAGGATGAAAGTTCTCACAGGCCCAACTCTAAAAAGCATTTAGGCACCCAGATATGCAGGTCACTACTATGGGAGTTCTCAAGATTAAATTAGCAGCAATTCCTGCCTATTCCTATTGGTGATCTGGACATCAAATAACTTTGGCAAAGGAGGTTCTCATATTCAAGCATCGAAATAATGTTAACAACATCACCTCCTTTGGAAATGTGGGGCTTGTTTTACATTTTCTGGGTAATAAACTGTTTTGGGCATCTCGACTTCCATTCACGTCTTCCAAAAATACTTTGGCTGTTTTTGTTATTACAATGTGCACATGAGGCCAGGTTACTTACTTACCATAGATGGAGGTCACAGCCAAAGAAAGAAGTTTCCAGACTGAGGAACAAAGAAGGGGAAAGGAAGTCACCCAGCAACTTACATTTCCCATGTATAATGCCAGTCTGGTAAAGTGGCCATCTACTGGAATATCTAAAGAAAGAAAATCAATCATGGACTTTCACAGTCCTTCAGTTTCTTTCATTAGTTCTCTTGACAACCTTAATTCATCTTGTGATCATTAAAATGGCAACACTTAAAGGGCAGTACAGAGGGAAAGTTGCATGTTTAGCTATCGCTTACTGACATAATCATGATAAATATAAATATATTTCTCTCCTACAGCATAATGGATAACAGAGATCACTATCACCTTGTATGATCTCTTAGCTATCATAGACCATTAATTATTGTGGCTATATTCCAATATTAAATGCTATAACTCATTCTTGACAATTTGTAGTTGGCTGTAGGCCGATAAGAAAAACATCTAGTCTTGATATGAAAACATAAGGAGATTAATTCACCACATTAGCTTGTTCTAGTGGTTAATTATTTTCTGCATCTCATTCTTCACTTGAATTTGTCTGGCATTATATTTCCTGCACTCAGTCCTCAGTACGACTTAGTCTGCTCAGAGTCCTTTCCTGATAGCATTTTATGCCTCCAACAGTTATCAATTCATCAATTGAGGTATAAATCATCTCCTTTTTAAGTGAGTCAGGCAGGTTGACCACTGTAAATCTTCTACAATAAGGCATTTTCTTTAGATCTTGAATAATTATCAAGCTTCTTTTGCACCTTGCCCAGCTTTTCAACAACCTTTGAAAATAAATGTCCCGCATATGATTAGTCTCATGAGTACCACAAAGAGAAGAAAAGCAACCTAATACTTCTTCTCACCATTCCCATGTTTATTCATCCAAGGGTTGATTTCACCCTTTTTGCCACAGTATCTCACTGGAGTGAAACTGCTCCATACACTGGCGATCCTAATCCTTTTCAGAGTGCTATTTTCCAGGGTAGAGTTTCTGATTACACATCTCCTAATCTCCTATCTGTTTCCCACATGCATAACTTTGCATTTGTATGTAATAAAAGGCTTTTTACTTGAACATGTCTGATCTGTTGGGTGATACAGCCTGCTCTTTACAAATTCTTTCCCTTCATCATTGCCATTCCACCAGGCTTCCTAATACTTGCACGTTTTATCAGCAGTGAGTTTATATTTACTTAGAGTGCAATGATGAAAACGTTGAACAGCACTGAATCTAAAACTCATCCTAATACTACTTCCATGGCTTTCGCAAAGCCGAGGTGACATGGCTGTATTCTGTTCTGCTTTATGTCCAGCAGACAAAGTTGGCTGGACTGGTTGAATGACAGAGGTCACAGGGTTGTGGTCCGTGGCACAGAGTCCAGTTGGAGTCCTGTAGCCAGCAGTGTTCCCCAGGGGTCAGTGCTGGGTCTAGTCCTGTTCCATGTATTCATCAATGACCTGGATGAAGGGACAGAGTGTGCCCTCAGCAAGTTTGCTGATCATACAAAACTGGGAGGAGCTGCTGACACACCAGAAGTTTGTGCTGCCATTCAGTGAGACTTGGACGGGCTGGAGAGCTGGGCAGAGAGGAACATAATGAAGTTTTACAAGGGCAAATGCAGGGGCCTGCACCTGGGGAGGAATAATCCTATGTGCCAGTATAGGTTAGGGGTAGACCTACTGGAAAGCAGCTCTGCAGAGAAGGACCTGGGAGTCCTGGTGGACAACAAGTTAACCATGAGTCAGCAATGTGCAGCAAGCAAGACCACATCTGGAGTATTGTGTCCATTTCTGGGCTTTCCAGTTCAAGAGAGACAGGCCAGTGGAGGGCTAAATTTATGACAGAGGACTGGAACATCTCTCTTACAAGGAAGCTGAGACACCTGGGTCTGCTTGGCGTGGAGAAGACTGAGAGGGCATCTTATCAATGCTTATCGATATCTAAAAGGTGGGGGTCAAGAGGATTGGGCCAGACTCTTTTCAGTGGTGCCCAGTGACAGGACAAGGGGCAACAGGCACAAACTGGAACACAGGAAGTTCCAGCTGAACATAAGGAAAAAGTTATTTCCTGTGAAGGTGACAAAGCCCTGGGACAGGCTGCCCAGAGAGTTTGCTGAGTCTCCTTCTCTGGACATTCAAAACCCAGCTGGGTGTGTTCCTGTGCAACCTGCTCTAGGTGAACCTGCTTTAGCAGGAGGGTTGAACTAGATGATGCCCAGAGATCCCTTCCAAACCCTGCCATTCTGTGATTCTGTGATTTGGTGACTGTTTTCCTTATGCTTCAACCATCCTGTGTCCTCTGTTTCTTTCAATGAATGGGAGTCATCCAGGTACAAAGTTCCAGCACTGCCCCTGATCTGAATGCTATACACAAAGAAGCATTCAGCAAGAAGGCAATGTAAGAAATAAATTCAAGCAGAATTCACATCCTGTACATAAATTCACTCCTCTCCAATGAGGACTCTCTGTTGGCAATCATGTTATCTTATTTTTCATAGAAACACAGAAGGTACAGGTTAGAAAGTACTTAAGAGCATCTCTACCCATCTTCCTGCTCATTACAGGGTTGCTTAAATTATTCTTGCTTATTTTGATGCTGGAAAATGCATCCATAAGTTTTCCTATTCTTTGTCAGAGGATTCTCTATCAGCTAATTTTTTAAATTTTTTTTTTCCCCCTGAACTACTATTAGCCTTGCTGGTGCACATCTGTCGGGATTATTGACTTGGCCATTTTTCTAATATTGTCGTAGAACAGACACTCCTCTAGCATTCTGATATTTCCTCTCTGTTACAGGATATATGCAATATCAATATCAACAGGCTAGAGATCAGTAAAATAGCTTTATTAGTATTCCCATGTGAGTTATCAAGACCTGCTGATTTTAAAATATTTACCCCCAGTACATACTTTACATTCCTTCTGGTCACTAATGGAGTGGAAAATTTTTCATCAGCCCACGTGGAGCATCTTTCTTCTTTCCAAATGCAGAACGGAGATATTTATTGAATATTTGTCTTTTGTATGACATTGTCATTTCATCATCTGCATCAAGCAGCAGCATGTACCCTTGTTAAGACTTCTGCTTTTCTTAATATACTCTTAACTCATTTTATTGTTTTAAGGCCTGTCAGCCAATGATTTTCCTCTGTTGTCTTTTTTTTTTCTATTTTTACATTACATAAATTCTTATTTATATTGATTGCTATATATATCCTGTTTTGTCCATTTGCTGTGTAGGCTTTTTATTTTCTAACTATGCATTTGCTTCATATATTGACCCAGGATGGCATTTTAAACAACATTGTTCTCTATTATGCTCATGAAATTGAAACTTTTTTTTTTTTTAAAAATCCAGTGACTCTTAAACAGCTTCCAGTTATCTTCCATATTTTTCTGTCTGAGCTTCTCTTCCTCCACTTTGCTGTGTTTTGTCCTATTCTCTAATCTGCTTCAACGGTCTCTGAGAGACTCTTTTTCTCCAGTGGTATCTTATGCTTTCTTATTATTTAGTTCATTGAGCCATTTTTCATTAAAGCACCCATGGATCTGAGTTACTTACAATTCCAAAATACCCCATGGCTTTTCTTAAGAGAGAAGATACCCTCCTTATGCTGTCTTCTTCTCATACTGCTCTTTTACTCTCTCATTGGAGTTACATTTTACAGTGTAAGTTATTGCAGCAGGTTTCAGAATGCTGGTTAAATTAATTTTCTTCTTAACAATTAATATCTCTGATTTTTTGTTGCTATTTCCACTCTTTGCAGCAGTATATAACCAGCTGAACAATTCCTTCTTTCTTTGATCTTTGTGACATAGGTTCAGTTTGTCCACAAGGCTGAGTTACACAACAGTGCCACCAGAAATAGGATCCTTTTGCACTGTTCATTGAGTATCTTCACTGATATTTCACTGTTACATTATTTTTTATGTCACTTTCAGAATGCATTATGTATGGATATGTTTCACATTCAAGCGGATAGCCTCAGGCACACAGAAGTTTGAACTTCATCACACAGGACTGAAGATAATATCCAGAAGCGTGAAGAAGCAGGCACCAAATCTCATCGTCTGTTTCAGTTGCCATAAAATGCATATGATGAAGAACACATCAAAGTGATACACAAGCAGATTGTTACACTTTTTTTAAAAGTAACTTTTTCCTTTGCTTCCTTTCCTTTTGGATCTTGTCACTGTCCTGATAGCAGTCCCACAACAAACACGTGATCCCAACAAATGTCAGCAGGTCAGGTGTGGTTGGAGCCAAATGATCCCAAATCTTTTTGATGACTAAGAAGAGACAGTGAAAAATGCTGCCTGTCTCTACAGATAGACTAAATAAATAACCACGTCCTCAAATATGTATCTTACACAGCAAAGGTCCCCATCAACAGGCATCACCCAAGAATAGGCTGCATAGAGATGGCCATTATACTGTCTAAAGAGTAAGTTTTCCTTTTGAAAAGTTATTAAGGAGGCTTTTTGTGAAGAATTTCATGTACCTGAAGAATTTCATAGCCCTGAAGAATGTTTAGTTCATGACATGTTGAAAAGAAATAAGACTGTCATACTATACTCTATCAGATATTTTACAATGCCTACAAATGTCAGCTTAACAATATCCAGCACAGTGTACTTTAAAACCATAATTTGTAGGACTTTCTGTTCTAGAATAGACCAGAAATGGTGCTCCAGATTCCAAATAATCTCAGTCAACCTGCAAAGCTTACAGTTACAACCAGTATAACTGATGCTGGTAATAAGAAATCAACCTCAGAAGTGTAAAGTCAAAACTAGATCAAGTGAGCTGGAACTTGAGCAAAGGCTGTGATGCACCTTCCAGCTCCCCGTGTGTGAAAGTCACCTGCATAATTAGTTGTGACTCTTCAACTACAGACAGATCCAGATCCAATTCTTAACAGTGCTGCAAACATGGAGGGTCACCCCAATTTCTTGATGTGATACGCTTCCATCTACACCCCAGTAACAGCATTCTGTATTACCTAGACTCTGTCCACAAGAATCTTGTGACCCTTTGCTTTCCATCTGCTGTAATTCCCTATTTACTTAGTTGTGAGAGGTGGACACTTCTGGATGATGATGCACTCCATCTTAAGGAGATGGAACAAGTTTCCCTGTGTCCACTGATGATGGAGCCAGGTGAGTAGTTCAGGCCCATTTCTTGACTTCTAGGTATCTGAAGTCAGGCAAAATAATCCCATACTGTCAAGCTACGTACTTTCTGTTTCACAACACCCTGACTAACCATATGAGACAGATCATTATCAAATGAGAGTCAGAAAGAAGCCCAAATTTGGCTCTGATGCGTAAGTAAATCTCACTTCTTTCATAATTTTACCTCTAAGTCATCAAATGCTTTCAGAAGTATTTTTCATAGTTGTCTTTGCAGATGGGAACTAAATTCCTTCTTTTTTTTTTCCTTAAAAAGGAAAACAGAAGGGGATTTGAGAGTAAAAGTGCCACACTTCTTCAGAAAAAAAAAGTGCCATAGTTGCTTTTTGATTCAAAGCCATTTAAAATTTTGTTACAACAAATATTCTATCATAGTTTAACACAGCCAAAGATGATATCAGCTTATAAAATACTTTTGGAGTCAGCTACATTTTCAGTAGGCTTTTTTCTTAAGGGCTATCTGTACTGATACAAGCAATTAAGGGTTCATTATTAGCCATTCTCAGAGGTACAGACTTAACCATCAATTGATGTTCTCCTCAACCTCCTAATAAGACCAGAGGACAATGAAATAGCACATCTTCAAATAAGCTGTTTCCCTAGCATGATCCCAGACATGAACCACCATTACTAACTATATTGCACTGACATTTATGCACTCATGCTGTTACTTACCTGCAAACGTCACTGTGGCACAAATAAAATTAGGATGAACTAAGGAGTTCACAAGCCCTGCTTCCATGGGCAGACTATTTTGTCCCTCACTTCTCCCTTAAACAGGTTCATTACCTTTATCTCTCTCCCAGGTTTTACATTCCCTGCATTCTCGGTGCCCTTGCCCCATGATCAGGACAAGGAAAAATGACCGAAGTTCATTGCCAGGTGGGCAGCACAGCAGTCTAGTTAACACTTTCTGGCAGAGTGACTTCACTAGACTTGAGCTAATAATCTTTTCACTTTTAGAGTATATTTGGCATAGCAGAACAGTGTCTTCTGGATGTCTTCAGAAGCTATATTTACAGAAGTAACCTTAGAAATGTCTAAAACTGATGGGGGAACAGCTAATGAAAAGAGCCTGGCAGATGAGTTGATGTCCATGCTGCCCCTGCCTGCTGACAGCCAGCCTGTAACCTCAGCTGTCAGTTCTGAGGTGCAGACATTGCTGGGCAGTTCTTGTGTCCCTTGGTTGCAATCCATGAATTTTGACACTGTGACACCCAATTCCTTTCTTTCCAGGAGAGTAAAAAATGATGCTGATATGTTCCCTGAGGCTGGTGAATGAAAATTAGTGTTGATCTCCTCCCACCTGCTGGATGACAAAGGGAGAGAAAATAATCTGTAGAAAGTTCTTATAGTGTCAGAATAGCTCCTCTGACATTTTTGGTTTTGCTGATATCTGGGTATCCAAAGGTAATTTATTTTTTTTTAAAGTACAGGTTACCAGTCTGAGTAATAAATACAAACTCACTGAGAGGAGCTAATGTTTATCTGTGACACTGAATAATTTCCAGCAATCTTAGCTGTAAGCAACCAGTTAGTCCTTATTCAGACCCGAGAGCTGGCTAAGCACACAGTGTTCTAGCTCTATCTTCTTAGGCAAATGTAAAGCTCTGCAGAGCTGTCTGTCATCCACACAGAGCAGAGGTAAACAGGGTGCACTGATGTATGCTTCATACCTACACCCTCCATGCCATTGAGTTTGAAAAACCAAAACATGCTGGAATTATCTCAGTGAATTTCAGTTCCTGCCTCCAGGGCTTTATGGGCACTGGGATCTGAAAAAAAGAAGCTTTGCTGGATATTAAATTTCAGGACCAAGACCAATCCAATTTACAGTGGCTCCAATATCTACTCAGACTTGCAGCCTTAGGTTTATCTCATCAAAGCTTTTTGAGGAAAGTGGTTTTTTGAGATTGCTTTATACTTACCTAGAGTGGTTGGAATGTGTCATATGATAGTGGAGTTTTTCCTTTAAAATAGGCACCAAACCAATTTCAAGAAGGGATTCTTTTGTTCAATTTAAAAGATAGAAAGACTTCTTTTAAAGAATGTGAACATGTTGGTTGCACAAAGTACAGAAAATTATGGAATTCTATATAACCATAAAATACTAGAACTCAAAGAAAATAGATCTATTTCCAGTCATCATACAGTCTTCTTTATTGTCAATAATGTTGTCTAGGGGAGTATATTTGTGGGATGGAAATTAGGTCAAATTTTCCAGGATAGTAAGTGAAACAGCTTGTAAAAAGTTTTCTTGAAAGGGTGAAAGGAAAAATAGCTTGGCCTTGTCACTCTATGTATCTTCAGATGGCTTCAGAAAATAAACTTTCCTTGTATCCAGGGACTTTCCTCTAAGGTGAAGAAAATATTTATAGTCACATAAAAAAAAGGACCAAATGCAGAATCATATGTGTGAATAATCATCATTAGCCACTGGCATGGATGGTGGGCAGAGATGTATGTGTCATCTTGTTTATTTTTTATTCCAGGGAAGTACATGGGTCTCGATGATTTCTGCAAGTGATTCTCCAGGCCTACATTAAAAAAAAAACAAAAAAAAAAAACAAAAAACAAAACCAAAACCAAAAAACCCAAAGCCCTTTATATTCAGATTGTCACAGTGTAATGCTAATGTTTTTAAGGTTTCAGTGTAAGGTCTCTTATTACTTCCTCTTCAATGTTTGTGTGTCTGTCTATACGTTCATGAACAGTTCCAAGCAATGGATCAAATATGCAGTCCCTATAACTGACAGTGGAAGTTTTATTACCAGAAAATATACTGACATTGCTGTCAGACATGAAACTGCAGCTACATGAGATATAGGGTCAGGTACACCAAGACCTTATTTCTTTTTGAAGATTTGTCTAGTCTTAAATAGAGCTACTTTTGGTACGAAAGGTCTTGGAAGGTTTTGGAAATTTTGATGCAAATGCAGCAGATGACTTGTTTGTATGTGTGAGCGTTGCTTTATTTCATACAGGCTTACTGACACCCCACTGAGTAGATGATACACTTTTTTCTCTCCAGCTGAGTATCATATTGGAATGAATTATATATACACAAGTTTTGTGTCTAGCATGCACCATTTATGTTGAACTTATGACACTGCACTCTTCTGTGCTTAAACTGAGCTATGTTTGCTAATAGTCTTTAATTTCTGGAGTGTGACTTCTATTCATACAGAGCAGCTCAGGTTTAACATACAGGACTACTTACTTAAAAAAAAAAAAAAAGTAAAAATCACATTTCACAGAAAGACTCTTGAACTGCATTGGGCTTGATTTGAAATGTTCCCCTCCTCTGTAGCCCCAGAATAGAAGGAGATTGGCATTCCGAGAGTGGTACAAAGTGGTATTGTTAAACAGAAGCTAATTAGGATGGGATTTCATGTTGCTAAGAGCTAAGTCTTTGGTATGCAACAGAGCCAAACAGCAAGGGCAAAGTGTAACTATTTAAGGCTGAAGTTTGCTATTTAAAGGAAAATGTTCATCCTTGCCCAAATGCTAGCTGCAGTCAGGAAAGTGTTTCTGTACCAATGACAAGATGATGGGCTGTCACGATTCCACCCATTCAGTCCAGATCAAATGTGCTCGGGATATAAGCCAAGAGATTATTTTTTCCAACCTGCCATCATCAAAAGCACCATCTGTGATCGATTTTGTGATAATGGAGTAAACAGCTACTGGAAA
Source organism: Ceryle rudis (assembly GCA_033439905.1). Taxonomy (NCBI): domain Eukaryota; kingdom Metazoa; phylum Chordata; class Aves; order Coraciiformes; family Cerylidae; genus Ceryle; species Ceryle rudis. Next base: position 43,036 of record JAAGNO010031179.1, read on the forward strand.
TTCAGGGCATTTCCCAGAGATTTTGGCCTCTGGGAGGAATGAATATGAGCTTGCAGGAGTAGCACAGCTGCTGGTATCCAAAATCTGCTGTGTCTTTTGCAGAGGCTGAAAGACATAACCCAGTCACAAGCCCACGTGAGCGTAACCTCTCGCAAGCAGGGGGATTTAGCCTGATCCTGTGTAGGCAAATTGGCAAAAGATGTCCTGAATCTTGTCTCCTTTTATGCCTACAATTACAAGACTATTTTTTATGACAGTAGGCTTACCTTAAATATAAATCTAGCCAATCTAAGCCCAGATAGTAAACTATGGGCATTGATTTCAGACAAGACTATAGAAATGTGGATTCAGTATTCCACATTTTGGCATAGCTATTGAGTGCTTTGCAGAGGGAATGTAAAGCTAGCAGTACAAGCTCAAAAGCTCTCCTAGATTTAAAAGCAAAGGCAACGCTTTCTTGCAGTAATGATGGCATTGCTTTTGCTTATTGAGACATATTATCATTTTGATCCAGCAGAAAAATATTTTGTTAAAGTTCTTAATTTATAAAAGGTTTAATATAAGGCTTTTGATTTCTGTGATGCCTTCTGAGAAGCCAAATAATCTTTGGCAGATATTAATACTGATGACTCTAATGTTAATTTGTCTTTAGGAGAAGAATCAAAGCTGAGAGAAGACAAGTGTCTTACACAGAAACACCAGGCTTGAATTTTGCCCTGTTGTAAGGGTGGCAATGGGTCCAGCTTTACAAAAATTAGAAAAGGTCTTAAGGTGCTTAGTGGATTTGCACCAAAGAGAAAACTGGTTCTTTGAGCTAATGCCTGAACATAGCTAAGGTATGCAACCCTTGCCTTAGGAACACCTTCTCCTACTCCCCTGCACAGTCCCATATGTTTGTCTGGTAAAACAATCCAATGCTTATCTGCTTTTTAGGAATAATTGCCCAGAGACATGGTTTGGGGCTGAGTCTTAGTAACCCACCAACAGAGATCCCATAACAAGTCTATGGCTATTCATACTCCCTTTCCCCCCTGACTCTTCAGAGCTGCACCACCACGATGCTCCCTAGGGACAGCATGGCTGTAGCTCACATGTCTGATCCAAGGTTTCTATTTATTTCAGCCAAAGAAAAGTCTCTATTAGCTGTAATTAGCAGAGGGCCTCAATGGTGCAGATGCACAGTTGTGTTTATGTCTGTCAGAGGGCAACGACTGACTTTCCCATTGCAAAGTTTGTTTTCCTGGTAGGACAGAACTTCCTAAACTGCAAAGAAACAAATGGAGGGTCACCGAGCATTTAGGCCAGTGGCTGAATGCAATGCCAAGGAAACACAGGGGCTCACTTCATGTATCCTTCCCTGCGTAAGCCAGCTCGGGTTCCATGGCTTATGAGGACGTTTTGTTGGATGTAATAAAGTGTTGGTTGGTGGAACTTTTCTGTCCAAAATGAGGCAACCATAGAGTTTTGTGCTGTGAAATCTTTCAAAAAGTATTACCAGATAAATCTTTCATGCTGATAGGAATTTGAAAACCAATTTAAAAGAGTGTGAGTTTGTGATGTAATTATTTTAGAAGGCAATTTAACAGAGTGTGAGTTTGTGATGCTATGTTTTAGAAGCACAACACAAGGTTTTATGGGCGCAGGTATCATGGCTGAGCCTGGCACCCTCTACGCCAGAAGTTGTATCCCACTGACTTGGCACTCAATTCTCCTTATATACAGCTGGAAAACGTACACACAGCCAAAGGCATCTCCCCTTTCTCAGGACACCCGTTTTGGGTGGGTTTCCTCGATACATTGAAGCCTCGAATGAAACGCCCCGAAGCGAGCCCGGCCCGCAGCGCCGCCGCCAGCCGCGCGGTGGCGGCAGAGCCCGGCGCAGGGCGGGCCGGGCCGGTAGGTACGTGTGCCTGCCTAGGTACTTCATTATATAGATAGATCTGCGTACGTAAATATATACTGTTATCACATATACTTTATGATAACTGCAAGTGTCAAGTCACTTCTGACCAAAGTAAAACCCCGAAGGGAAAAGTTGAGTTGAAACACACCGATTTAAACGCCTAGAGCTAGCCCTTGCTGGTGGGACAGCTTCCATGGAATGATAGAGTGGTTTGGGTTAGAAGGGACCTTAAAGATCATCTCGTTCCAACCGTTTGATCAGGTTGCTTAAAGTCCCTTCTAACCTGACCGTGACACATCCATTGATGGAACATCCACAACTTCCCTGGGCAACCTGTTCAAGCATCTCACCACCCTCACAGTGAAGAATTTCTTCCTAATTTCTAATTTAAATCTACCCTCTTCCAGTTTGAAATCATTACCCCCATCCTATCACTACAATCCTTTGTAAAAAGTCCCTCCTCGGCTTTCTTGGTGGCACCCCAGCTGAGCTTCCCATACTTCTTGTCTCCTCTTCTCTGTACTCCAGAAAAAATCCCTGGAGTTTCTTTCACTCACTATCACCACCATCGTGATGCCCAGTGCAAATCCCCCGCCTTCTCCTGCTCCTTGACTGTGATTTCTAGAATGGCTGGAGAAATCACATTTCTCAGATGACTGAGCATTTGCATGCTGAATTCTGACATCCTACTGTGTGCAATTAACACTAATTAAACAAATAATTAAAAATTACCCATGACATCCTTTGCAGAAGGTCCTAATTCAGTTTTGTGTTGGAGCTGCTTGAGCTGTTTTAATTAGCTGCCTGACTTGTGCTCTTCTGCATCCTGGCTTGGGTTTCTGAGGGCGCAAGGAGACAGTACATCTCTGCACCAGGTCTGAGGTTACAGGTCTGCCCTAGGGCAAGGGAGGCAATAACTGACAGAAGAACAGGTCAGGGAGCTGCCTCAACTTCAGAAGCTCGTCTGTGGGCTTACAGGACTCTGGGCAAGGAATGAGTGAGAGGAAATGGGTGAGAGTCTCTCATATGACAGCAGTCAATGCAATGAAATCCAAGTGCCATTGAAATCTATGGCCAAGGGGACAGATTTCTCTTACAGGGACTTTTGCCTCAGGCAGTGTGTAGAATGAAAGACAAGTTCTAGATCAATCCCTGAGCCTCCCAAGGAGTGCTCATTGATAGGAAATCGCAAAATAAATACAAAATAAGATGACGTTTTCAAAATCGGCACCTTTTTCTGTTCACCCTGTTGCAGGTACCCTGAGACTGGTTTTCAGAGATACCCAACCCTCGAATTGCCCATCACCTTTGAAACTGAGCCAAGAACATTTTGCCTAGAGGCGGAGGCACAGAGGCACAAAAAATTAGCTTTCCTTTTTAAAATGCTTGTTGGCTGTGTTCGAAAGCCATTTTATCCTTTATCAATTTTACCCCTCCTCTCCTCCAGAATTTTCTGGAAATCTTAAATTGCAAAAATGATGCAGATCAAAAAAGCTACCCCTCCACCCAATCCCTCTATATCCTTTCATCCTGGCAGCTGCGCTGTTTGGCAATTGTTGCTGTGTGCAAGAAGGTGAGTGGGTACCAGGCAGGCACCTCTGAACTGCATGGGGAGGGGCGTGCTGAATGGAGATTGCTGCTTTCGTAATGGGGAAGAGGGCAGAGTAAGAACTTCAGGCCAGTAGGCGAAGTGTTGGTGACATGATACTGTTGTAGTAAGGCTGTGCATTTATTCCTTGCACATGGATAGTTTCCCTCTATGACCAAGATGATAGGGTATGAGATTTTGTCCCTGCACTTTTAGACATGACAGAAGAGAGGGCAGCGTTCTTGCTTTCTTTGTATGTCCTACCTCTGTGAGCACGCTTGCACGCTGGGCCATATGGTGGCACATCCTGGGCTTCTCATAAGTGCGTCCCACTAACCCCAGTCAAAGTACTATCAGGCACTGCTTGCTTAGGCTGCCTGCTGACATCATTCACCAGTGCTGTCCATTAAAATCAATTTGCACTATCATTTGAACCTGCCTATGGCAGCTTGTAATACCTACAAGCAGGAGTTACTGCTTTGAGCTGCTACTTAGTCCGTTGGGAATGCTGTAGCAATACTTTCCTTGTCAACTCAGGGGAGGCAAGCCCCAGGACTCACCCCAGAACTCTGTTAACAGTATGAAAGCAGGGTTGTCCCCCCCCTCCCCAGCCACAGGCACTATCACATCCTGTTACTTGTCTTCCAGAAGACATCTGTGCTTCTCTGCTGGTTTTGTGGATCACCATAGAAACTGTCAGGAACAGAGCCATGCCAGGGAAGCTCAGCAACCACTGTTCTCAGAGTACTTTGGGGATCTCACTTGCAGAAAGACAGAGCCCTCACCAAGCCTGCTCACCTGCAGGTGACTGCTCCTGGGAGAAGCAGGCAGAGAGATCTCCGTGGGGACTGTCAACATTTCCACCCCCAAGGTGGGAGTGAAATAATTCCTCCCTTTACAGTATGCCTTGACAAGCCTGAAAGATCGCAGAGCAGACATCACAAACATCTGGGAGCTGTGTGCCTGGCTCCAGTTTGAGGCCAAGAAAGGAGCCAAAAACCTCTCCAAGGTAACGTAGCCTCCCTCCCACACTCCCATGGAGGACAGCCTGCCTGCTGGTTCCAGCAACAGGCTCTGGAAATAGGAGTCCTACAACAGGGATCTGTGTTCTCCACACCCCATCCCAACACCTGGCAGCTGTCAACATGACTTCAGCGCAAGGCTGGGAAGGCAGACAAAACCCTTCCCACAGATTAGCCCCATCTCTTACTAGTGTCTTGTCTGCCCCACTCCCATCCAGTGCAGGCCACTCTACTGGTTGTGGAGAGGTAGGGATCCTCCATCAGAGCATGGTGTGCAGCCTCTCCTGTTCTGACCACAGAGCTGCCTTAGGCGCACATGCCAAAGTTCTCAGATCAGCACCCAAACAGCGGGCAAGGTGGAACCCACTTTACTCTTTCCTGAAAGTATTGATTTAACAATTATGGAAATTAAATTTCCTCCTAGCTCTGCCATAGGGGTACAGCAGGGACAAGTACAACACCTTCTCCTGGCCTACTCAAACCTCTCCCATCCAACAACTCTTTTCACAGCTCTAGTGGGGATCAGACTGAGTTCACTCCCCACGATCCCCTGTAGTCTGAGTTTTTTTGCTGAGAAGCTGTTTGTAGTGACGGGTGGATGCAGAACTATAATCTACAACAGCAGTAACAGGTCTGTGCTATACCATGTTGCTCCTCTGGCAAGCTGCAGCACACACTATTGCCTCCTTAGTGCTCACTCCCAGTAAACATGTCCCTCAGACAGCTGATGTTTCAGAACTGGGCTGAGATGATCTGTCTGTCCATACAGCTGTCATTACTGTTGCTTGTCAGAGTGTAGCAGGTTTTTACTTCTATTACTTGCTTTGAATTCAAAACAGTAATCTATAACCCATTCCCTGCTCCCTCCATGGTTTGTGTCTCTTTCCCTGGTACAGCTTTTTGCACTGTGCTTCCAGAGCCAGTTCTGTGAATAGGTATTTGCCTTGCATTTCACAGGAAACCTGGGGAAGCAAAATGACTGTAGTCTGCTGCCTACTTTGCCTGAGTCACCCTCCTGGGAGGTTGGACCTGCTGCTGCTGTTCATGGAGGGGTCAAGGGATATGGACTCTCTTGCAGCAGCAGAACTGTAGCCATTCCTCACAACACTGGGGCTGCAGGAGCAGCTGGTCCAGCTCTCCAGGGCTCTCCCAGTTTCCTTCCAGCACTTTGTCCCAGCTCTAATCCCTGTCTTTCTATGCCTCCTTTTTCTCAGCAGGAGCAGCTGTGCCCCCAATCCTTAGGGCAACAGCATTCCATTTTGAAGTGCTGTTAAGCCATCTCTGCATGGTTGCATCATCTGGGCTTGATACAGCATGAGGTACCTGTGAGATACATCATGTGTGGCATCACTTGTACAGCAGTTACCTCTGTAGCCTGTGGACTCAGAAGAAAGTGTGCTGTGCTATGTGGGAACCTTGGCTGCATACCAGACAATGCCAGATGCAGAAAAACTACACAAAACAAATACACTTGTAAGGACTGTTTTCCTTCTCCTTAGCCTGAAGACTCCCACGTGCCATCCTCCTTTCTTCTCCCCTCTGGAACAGGAGTTTAACAGGCACACACAAGCATGCTGATAAGAACCCCAAATTTACTTTTTGAGATTCAGTTGTCTATTATCTGGATAAACCTATGAAAATACAAGCACTAGAAAACATTAATTATTGTGAGATATGTTAAATCTATGTATTTTACAGAAGACAAAACTGATTTTTTTTGTAACAGACTGCTGATAGTTGGTGGCTTCTTCATCTAGCAGAAAAAGACCTGATGCAATCTGGTACTTGGAGGCTGAAATTGGAGAAATCCAGAGATGAAACAAGGAATGAGCTACTAACACTGAGAATAACTCTGGACTTACCCTTGGGATGACTCCCTAAGGAGAATGGGAAGTCTCCATTGTTTTGCTCTGTGCCAGTCAAAACTGTGTATACAAAACATGTGTTCTCACTCAAGTTCTGGCTTGAATAGTACACGTCTTTATGTCTTGTGTGTGAAGTGTGATGACCATAACACAATCAAAACCAGCTGACAAAGTACCAGGGGGCAATGGTTTCCTGGCCCTCCCGCTGGGTCCTCCCACGAGCAACTGGTTTATGCATTGAGGTGATTCACAGCTGCCAGTCTCTTATTTTCTGCTGCATGAACTTGTTATTGCTGATTAGAAGAGAAGCAAGGCAGGGGTTCGCAGGTGTGTGTTGTGTCTGTCGGCACACTGCAAGTCCAGGAGAAACAGGGTAAGGGAACTGGGCACAAAGGCCATTTTCAACATCTTTAAGCCTCTAACTTAGGTGGAATTTAGAGAACTACAGTATGAAGCCCAAATTCCCTGTGGAGAGAGACAACTACCTCAAACAGATGTTTCAAGGTACCATCTTCTTTTTGTGCAAGCTTTTTCCCTCATAGGATTGAGCCTCTGGTAGGGCTCTGACCCAGGGACTTGGTCTGGCTGGTGTTCTTGCCCCTTTGGTAAGTTCACAGCGGCATTGTGTCTGGAACGTAATGTTGTCTCCCACCTGCAGAACTATGACAACTTTGCTTACTAGGGGAAGTTTTCTTCTGCTTTCATCTTCTGACACTTTGTTCACATTTACCTTTTTGTCCTTCTATTTAGGTATACGGTGCTCTTAACAGAGCAGCCTGTGCAGCCTGTGCTTATGTTGTGATAACAATAGACAAACAGTGCCAAGCTAGGATCTGCTAGAGAGTTTGTTTTGTCAATAAGATATTTGCTGTTTCTAGTAATTATTTTTTTTCCCTGAATGGTTTGTCTGCAAATTGTAAAAGACCTGACATTGAGTGCTTGAGCAGACATATTAAAGATAAATGCCAAGGGAAATCACTTGGGAACTGTCAGATACTCCTAGCTGTTCTTGCAGCCTTCTCCCTCTGAAGTCAAAACTATTTTGCTATTTGCATTATTTAATGGAATCCACATTTTAAATTATTTTTTTAAGAATATTTTTGTTAAATAATTTAACAGAAGCGACAGAAGGTGTAAGGAGGCATATATTCGAAGAATAATTCTGTTAAAGAAATGGCAGCACATAGGTGTGTGAGTGCTGATGTGGTTCTGGGCCTCCAGGGGTTAAAGCAAGGTGCGTGCACGCAATTCTTGGGGAGGTACTTTATTGTATAAAGTTCAGTGGCTGAGGAATGTCCTGGCAGTCAAGCTTCATTGCCTGGGAAAAACACAAGGCCAGATTGACATTTCAGTCAGTGATTCAATCCTGTTGGCTTTGCTGGTGCAAATGAGAGAACTTGACCAGTGCCTTTAAAGGAAGAATAAAAATACCTCATAAAATTCAGATTAAGAAATGTTGTGGTTGCATGGTGTGGCTGAAAGCAGTCAGGAATAGGATGGGTAGCATGAAGGGAATAGCTCCTCTTCCCTTTTTGCCTTTATCCAGCCTCAGTTCAGGAGGGGACTCTGTAAAGCAAGAAGCTACCTTTTTGCCCTATAAAGTACCTCTAGGGAGCCACAAATCACGTTGGTTCTGGTTATTTATTACAATTCCATGATCATTGGGAGTAACAGTTAATACAGGCTCACACACAACATACAGACTGTAGGCAACTGGCATCCCCTCCACTGGGAATTGTTGGAGAAATCTCTTTGGGTTCCACTGTCCCAACAGCCAGCTCCATCTCTGCCTGTATTCCTGTCTCTCCCTGCTCGTCTGGCTGAATGGGAGAGCTCCTCTCCAGATGTCTGTTCCTTTTCAGTTCTTTGCCTGTCTCCACTTGGCTCTCTGTCTGTCCCTCTGTAGGGCTATCATGCTCTGCCTGAAACAGCTCGGAAATGCATGCTTTGTCTTTTAGCTAGAAAGGAACAGGCAGCTTCATTCAGCCAAATTCTCATGGAAATGGATGAGAAATCTAAAGTGAGACAATCTTTATTAGAGAACTGCAATGTCCACAGAGTCTTTGGAAATGCGACTACTTACTTGGATAACGAGGTATAGGTTTCAGAGTCTGCTTTTAGTCACTTCAGTGTCCAAATCTTGGCCTTATGTTTTTAGATATATTTCTACATTTTAACCACTTAATCACATCAGCGTTTTTATTTGTGTGTAGTAAGTGATTTTCTACCCGTTGTTTCTTGGTGAGACACCAGTGAAAGCACACTGGCTGTGTGAGGAAAGAGTTTACAATACTTTAATAAACAGAAGATCTCAGACCAGGCAATATCTGTGAAACAGATAACCACACTTAAGATCTTGTTTAACCATGACTAGGAAATAGAGTTGCTTACATTTATAGTAGATAATTTGTTCAGTTCTCCTGCCTGCTTCCTCCACAGATTGTTGCAAGCCTGTTTATTTCAGCCTGCCTTGTTTTGCATGTTTAGTCTCAAAAGAAGCCAAACCATCACAGTTTCAGAGCATTCATGGATCTCTCGTAATCATTCAAGACATCATCTTTTTTTGATGCAGTCCTTCCCCAACAAGCCACATTCACTTTCTCGAGGACATGTGAACACCTTTCTTGGTGGCAAAGCAGGCCGTGTGAAAGGCCCATGCAAACTGGCCAGAGAGATACGTAGCATCGTAGAATGCTTTGAGTTGGAAGAAACCTTTAAAGGCCAACCTCCCTCCAGTGAGCAGGGACATCCTTAAATAGATCAGGTTGCTCAGAGCCCTGTCCAACCTGACCCTGAATGTTTCCAGGGTGGGTCACCTACCACCTCTCTGGGCAACCTGTGCCAGTGTTTCACCACCCCCACTGTAAAAAACTTCTTCTTTATACCTAGTCTAAATCTCCCCTCTTTTAGTTTAAAACCATTACCCCTTGTCCTGTCACAAGAAGGCGCTGCTAAAAAGATTTTCCCAGTCTTTCTTATACCCCCCCTGTAAGTACTGCAAGGCCATCACAACTGTCTTTATCCCCACTGAGGAGACCCTCATAGGGAAGTTTTAAAGGCATCTGATGGAAGTGTCTGTCTGTTGATGGAGTAACCAACAAGTCGTTGCTAAACCTGAACCACAATGAACGACCTTTCACTTCGAAACACAGCTGGTCTAAGGCCCAAAGCCGTGGGAGGCGTTTGGTCCTGCAGCCCCGCTCTCTGTCTCCAGCCCTTTTCGCTCCCATGCTCCCGCTCCGGTCTGCGCCACGCTACGAGACGAAGCGAGGGCCAAGCGCCGCTGGGGTGGCGGGAGCCGGGCGGCGGCAGAGGGCGGCAGCGGGCAGCGCGAGGCTGTGTGCGCGCACTCACTCCCTCGGCAGCGGACTCCGCTTGAATAATGTACAGAATACGTTATTCGTCTAAGTTAATAAATGCTCGCATCAAGGATTCCTGCATGGAAAGTAGCTCAGTAAGTGGTGGACCTATCCCTGAATAAAACATGTTGTGTGCTGGCAGCTCTCTTTAGAAGTGCTTGAAGTCCCGGACCTGTTTGCCTGAGCCACTTTGTGTGAGAGGTGGCCCAAGTAGGTGGGGCAGGACGGGGTCCGCTGGTCAGGGAGCCATAGTTACACCCATTCAGATTTCATCGCCATCCTGGCACCAGCCCCACGCCCTGGGGCTGCCTATAAACCAGGGTAGGGTGCTCCAGCTGGAGCCTGGGATGCGGTGGGAGATGAGGGCAGCATGGCGCTGCGGGTGCCAGCTCCCTGCCTGGCTGCTCTGCAGAACGCACCGCTATGCCCCAGGGCTGGGGTACCTCAGCTCTGAAAGCTGGGAGATAACTGCAAGGGGGGATTTCGGGAGGGCCGACACCGACGGCTGCCCGTTTGGCAGGGCCGAGGAAGAAGCCTGAAGCCGCCAGGAGATCTGTCCGGGGAACAGGCTTCCAGCGCCTTTCGGTTGTTGCCCAAAGGCTCTTGGCAGAACAAGATGGCTGCCCGGCGGAGGGGCAGCAGGAGGGCTCCCGCTTCGGGGGACAGCGGGCAGGCGCTACGGGCGGCAGCGGGGAGCCCGGCATCCCCCCTCAGCACCGGCCCCTTCTCCGCACCCCCGGCCTCAGTGGAAGCCTCTGATGGTGCAGGAAAGGGGATAATTCCCCCAGGGACAGAGCGCGGCTGGGGCTTGGCTCCTCTCTTCGCGGCACTCGGGGCAGGGTGCTGCCCCCCCCCACCTGCCTCGCCGCCAAGGCCGAGAAGGGGTTAAGAGCCCGGGGCGGGTGATGTCAGTTCCTGCGCTTCTCGGGAGGGCTGGCTCTGATATTTGAGCCGGGCTCTCCCGCTCGAAGGGAAACGCAGAGAATGAGAAAGTGCTGAATGGGACAGAAGCCGCGCCGGGCACCTGCCTGACACCGGGCGCCGCGCAGCCGCCCGCGGCGAGGGCCGGCCCCACCGCACTCCCCGTGGCCGCGCCGGGTCAGGAGTACTCCGGACGCCGCCGGCTGCGCCTGTCACCGCCCGGCTCCGCTCCGCTGGGGAGAGACCTCCCCCGCCGGCTAAGGTGAGCGGGGCAGCCCGGGCCCCTTCGTCTCTGCCGGGGAGGTGTCCGCCGGCCGCGACCCGCGGATGGGGAGAGGGCGGCTGGGGGCTGGTCTGTGCGGGGTTGGCTACCGCAGCCCTTCTTCCCCGCGCCTTTCCTTCTTCAGGGTAACGGCAAGGGGACTGGCGGGAGCGTTCTGGGGGCGATGTTATGTCATCTCGGTTGAGATTTGCTGTTTAAAATAAATAGGTTTCTCTTCGGGTCTGGGACTTCGGTCCCTGAAATTCCGTGGAGGATGTTGGGGAAGGAACAGCCACACGGGGGGAAAAGTGCAGCCCAAGAATTAATATATTTTAAGTCTTGCTGTCTCTTCTGGCTTCCTGGTAAGCTGAGGTGTGCAGTGCAAGAACGGAAAAACTGGGAGCCCTCTTCCTGCCTTCTGGCAGTTTTACTAGTCCATCCATCTGCACTGATGTAGAAGGATTATTATTATTGTTGTTGTTATTAATTATTTCCCCTCCTTGGCCCTTTCCAAGCCTTGCCCTGCCCACAGCTTGCCACATTATCATGTTATTTTTTCCCCATACTCTGCTTATCCCAGGCCACATTTGTGAACAGGAGGTATCTGTGTGGCTGAACAATTCCAATGGCTGGAGGGTTGAAAAGCTGGGGTGTGAAACTGGTTATGAAGTGGAAAATGAGGTGACTGGGGACAGGGAGTTGATTAGTATTACAGGGTTTCCACAGTTAGTTTTGACTGTTGCACGTATTGCTGACCCGCTTGGTGTTGATGCAGTATCATGGGAGAAAATCTCTTGCTTCATCAGTTACATTTATTACATTTCTACTGATTCCTTTCGTAGTAAGATGGTAGGTGAAAGTTAGACCAGTAATCAGCTTTGGTGTTTATGTGAGGTCTGATGCGTTTTATTGGCAGGTGCTAAGAACTGCTTTCCTGTGAAAACTGATTCCTGAGTTGAGGAAATACTCCCATTTGAAATACGGAAATACTGTTTCACTTTTCTGCGTTGTTTGCACTGAAAGAGCAAAGCTGCAAACACTTCACTTGCATTTATATCTGCACCTGAAAGTCTTCACGTTGATTAATTGCTTTTTATTATCAGAAGGCTTTTCAGGGGGAAATATATAAAGTCTCTGAAGTGTTTTGAATTTTAGTTTGGATCTACCAACAGCTGATTTTGGTCTAAAAACTAAAAAAAAAAAAAAGCATGTCTTTCTGATATAAATTTTAGCTTCATCAGAGTTACAACTGGATATGGGCACCCCAAGTAAAATGTATTCATATTTATCATTTAGTGTCAGAACTGTCTCCAGTGGTGGTTGAAACTTACAGATATAGTCAAAACTAGAAGTCTCATGTCTGCATTTAGCAGTTGTTTCAGTCATTTCTTTCCTTGCCACTAAGTTATAAAGGCTTTGTAGCTCCCATTACTTTCACTGGAAGTTGTTTGATAATTAACAGTGAAAGTCCATCTGCTCTTTAAGAAGCATCTGTATGCATTTAAGAATGAAGTTTTGAAAAATCTCAGCTTGTTTGAACAAAGTGGCTGCCTCCTATTTTCCAAGTTCCTAAAGTAAGAATGTGGCACCTGAAAGTATCCAATCCCCAACTTCTTTATATGACAAAGGGAAAAAATAACCAGTTTTATATAACCATATGAATTCTTTATCTGATATGAAAAGGACCAATATCTGGGAGAGGAGAGGAATCAATGTACTTAATGGATTGAGATGGCTAAAAATCACACCAAAAAAAAAGGGGGGGGGGGAGTGGGCATGTAAAATGGCAAGTCCACTAGCAGGGATTTGAAGTCAATCAGTCAAAATACAGTTGATATTGTAACTCAAAGTACAGACTAACTGCTTATGTTTAGGAGAACGGAGGAGAAGGAATGATGCATTTAATAATAAATGAGAATTCAGAATAAATTTGAGGTTGTAAATAAAGTTGTTATTTAGGGGTAAATGTGAGACAGTGTGTCATGGTTTGGGATCGGGGCAGCCCCTTTGACCTATAACAGATGCTCTCTGTTAACCCCTCTCTCTCCCCAAAGGGGAAGAGAAGGGGAATAATGGAGAGAGACTTAGTGATTAGAAAAGGAAACTAGAACAGCTTTAATGAGAATAATAATAATAAAAAATAGAATACGTAAAAAACATATACAACACCAGCATCAACCCCAACCCCCCTGATGGTAATTACATCACCGTCACCACTGGTGCTGTGGAGCAGGCACTGGGGCAGTCCCAGACTGGGCCCCACAGCAGACAGGAGCTGTGTGCAGGAGCTGGATTCTGGTACCGGGTTCAGGAACACACCAACTGGGATCAAAGGCAGAATGGGCAGAGTCCTCCTTGGATGCTCCAAGGAAAGAACTGAAAGAGGACCTGAGCAAAGCTGGCAAAGTGATCCAAGAGGGGAGAAGAGCCCGGGAGCCCCCAGAGAGAGGGCAAGCAAGCAAGCTAGCAAGCAAACAAAACCAAAACCCATAGACCCTCCAGATCCCTCTTCTTTATATTGAATATGTTGTATATGAGATGTAATAGTTCACTGGTCAGTTTGGGGTCACCTGCCCTGTCCGCTCCTCCCTGCAGGTGCGGCCTTTCACTTTCCTGCACCCCCAATGTGGTGCACAAGATCCAGCAGGGGCCTTGGTCTGCACACCCATCCTTGGTACTCACTCTAAACACGGGGTGTTATCACTGCCAGCAGCAGACAGACGCTGTCTGTGAAAACAGGCTGCTGACTTCAGACAGTGCAGTGAGTTAGAAGAACTGAGCTGAAAAGTAAAATCAGTCAACAGAATTAGTTCTGTTCTCACTCAAACCAGGATCCAGTGATACAGTATCTTTCTCTGAAAGAAGGTAAGGTTTTTGCTGGAGAGAGGAAAAACTGTAATTCTAATCTCTGGCCTTCAGAAATCATTTGATGACCCATGGGGAAGTTATTAGCCTAAGTGGAGGAGACAGAGATTAATAGAAGAATGATAAAATAGGAAAAGAAATGAGAAAAGAGAATGTGATAACACTGTGCTGAGGAGAGGCTGTTAGAAGGCAGGTATTTTAGTGGAAGAGCTGACTGACAAGGGATTAGTAAGGATGGGATAAACTCTAATGACACAAAGTAAAATTGCACATTAGAAGGTGGTGTGCATGAAAACTGGGAGAGCACTAGATAGAAACACAAGGAAGAAAAGACCTGGATAAGCATGTGCCTGTTAAATTTTGCAGTGGCTTATAGTACAGAGATTCTTGATCTTGTGGAGATCTGGCACAGACATGTGCTTTAATGACCTGTTCCAGTATCATTGTAATGCTCCCCCCTGAACTCCCAAGTCTGGCATTGGCAAAGGCAAAGCCAGCTGAGACTCCTCTGCTTTAATTGTGTTGGCTCATCTGTGAATCATAGAATGGTTTGGGTTGGAAGGGACCTTTCAAGGCCATCCTGTCCAACCCCCCTGCTGTGAACAGGGACATCTTCAACTAGAGCAGGTTGTTCAGAGCCCCATCCAACCTGACCTGGAATATTGCCAGGAATGGGGCATCTGCCACCTCTCTGGGCAACCTATTCCAGGGTTTCACCACCCTCACTGTAAAAAAAGTATTCCTTATATCTAGTCTAAATCTCCCTCTTTTAGTTTAAAAACATTACCTCTTGTCCTATTGCAACAGATCCTGCTAAAGATATTGTCCCCATATTTCTTATAGGCCCCCTTTAAGTACTTAAAAGTCACAGTAAGGTGTCCTTGGAGCCTTCTCTTCTCCAGGCTGAACACACCCAACTCTCTCAGCCTGCCCTCACAGCAGAGGGGTTCCAGCCCTTTGATAATTTTCGAGGCTCTCTGGACCTGCTCCAAGAGGTACCTGTCTGTCCGTCTTGTGTAATGTGATTGTAAAAAAGGCAAATGCAATCAGGTGAGGTATTCTTGGGAGAGCAGAAAGTACTAAATGCCTTTACAGAAGGTTTTGGTGAGACTGTGTGCTGCCTTTCAAATATGCTTGTGGTCACCCGTGTATGTGAAGGGGAGTGGGAAAGATAAACCCCATCTCTTTCATATACGTGCGCTGAAGCTGGAACAGGTGCAGAGGAAGGGTGGTGAGAGCCTTTCTTGGGAGACTAAAAGAGCCCCTTATCTCTAGCCTTGCAAAATGAGGTCTTTAAGGAGAAGCTTTTGATATCTATAAATATACCAAGGGGTAAATGTGAGGGAGAAAAAAACCCTAGCTAAGATGAAGGGCAGTAATCTACAAGAATGGACAGATACAAACTCATTATGATCATATTTATGCTGGTAATTAGAAGGCAGCTAATTAGAGGGGTGAGGTTCTAGAACAACAGGAATAGTGGGAGCAAAACTGCCTGCATGGTTCTGGGGAAGGGCTGTGTTAATTTATGAAAGGGAGTATGTGATGCAGTTGTCTACAGAGAGAAGGAGCAAGACTTAATGACTTCCTATTCGGAATGAGGTATTTTAGTTCAACCAGAACTGATGGACTATCTGAGGAAATTACTTTTGCTCTGGCAAAAGCTGTGTGGTAGATCAGATTAATTTTACTTTGTGCTATTAGAGTTTATCCCATTCATTCATATGTCCTCTTTGGACTTTATTCATAAAGACTAAAATTTATTTATACCTGCATGAAATAAACTAGGATTTTGCTGGAGAGATGCATCATTATGTCCAAGACAGAGTTAGATGTAGACAAACATGGTGTTGTAGGATCCTTCCATGACTTAGTGCACTCTTTTGGCTTGGGAAGGGCTGATAGCACTACTTTAGAGAGAAACCCTACCGTGTTGTGAAGTATGCCAAAGATAACCTGGTTAAATGCCTGGCAAGGAGCTTGTGCTAGAGATTAGGTTGGTGGGCTGGGCTGTGGAAAAAGATGGCCTATTTCTGTAAAGCTGTAAGTGTGCTGCTTGTAGAATACTGGTCTTCCTATCACAGGGTGCTTTCAGTGATGCAGTACCAGACATGAGTGTGCCTTTTCCTTCCTTTACTTAAGTCTACCTTTTGACCTGGAATATCTTTCACAAATCATTGGGAAGGCAGGCAACACACTGTTTGGAAAACATACTATTACTGAACAAATTAACCTATATATATAAAGTAACTCACAGGTAGTGTTTGTGGCTAAAGGGTATAAAGTATGTCTTCCTTAACTCAGAACAGGGATGTAGCTGGATAGAGTGGCTTGCTGTGTTGTGTGTACTTATACTATTCTGTATACTTAGGGTAATTTGAATCTCAGGTCTCTTAAATGCAAAATATGAGCCAGGTGTCCTGGCAAGTGGGTACAACCAGAAGGCCAGCTTAAGCTTTCCCACCCTTCAAAGGCAGATGTAAAGGCAATGAGACTGAGTGACTTCACTGTTTTCTCCCGAGTCTTGGTCTGTTACTTTGGTCCCAGTTCAGGAAAGTGCTGAGTTTCTCTGTGAGCAGGTGAGAAGTTCCATTAATAAGTATGGATTTCAGTGTTTTGATGAAGCTGATGAACTAATAACTGTTCTGGCTTTGTAAATATTTGTTATTGTAGTGTAGTACAGCTGTCTGCTGGACTGCAAACACCAAGTTGATATTATAAACTTTTTTGTGAGTGTTCACAAATGCCTGAATCTCGTTAAGGACATGTTACCTACATTTTACATTTCAGGTAGTTTGTGCTCATTGCAAAAGATATGGAAAATGTCTAAACAGTAACTGAGTAAGAATACAAAACAACTTCAAAAACCACAGCCTTTTCCACTTTGAGGAGTTGTGTATATCTCTTGATGTCTGCAAGGACTTCAGCAAGCCTGCATGTTTTGTCTTCAGCCCTAGCACTTTCCCGTCTGGGTTCTCTTCTGTTTTAACAGAGTGATTGTTTAGATGTTCTAGTACAGCTACTCTGCCATTCTTACTGCGGACTGACTGTATCAAATGGGAAGGGATTGGGAACACTGCTTCATACAGCCCATCCTCTTAACAGCGTCTGTGTGAGATAATTCACCGGTGCCCCAAGTTCATACTGGGTGTGTGACCTGAGTTATGTTTGAGAGGCTTTAATGACTTGAGAGTTTACAGCCGTTCTGGTCCAGAGGAGGCAGGAGTAAAAATACTCTTACTCTATAGGTAGATGCTAAGCAAGTCTGTAAGAATGACAGTCAGGCTGTTCATGGAATATACAGCATAGTAAATTATTTACTTACTCTAAAGGTAAATGTTTATTTGAATATTTATCTGTTACCCATTAAAAGAGTGACCTCTGGCAAAGGGCAATATCAATAACTTGGGGTAGTACCATTTCATCATTTTCTTGCAGAAGAAAAAAATCTTAGTTACCAGTCATGTAAGATGGACCAAATAGACTAGACACAAGGGGTGAAAAGTTTACCTGTCTCAAATACTTTCTTCCTTTTTTTTTTTTATTTCTTTCTTTTTCTCCATTCTCTTCTATAGGATTTTTAGAGCACATCAGATGACATCCCAAACAGATGATTAACTTCACAATGGCAGAACTCACAGTGGAGAACGGCAGCTGTATGGACTGGCAAAAACGATGTCTTGCATTGGAGTCGCAGCTCTTCAAATTCCGTTTGCAGGCAAGCAAGATCCGAGAGCTGTTAGCTGAGAAGGTGAGACAGTGGTGGATTCTTCTACTTCTCACTGAGTTATGGCATGAAAACAAAAAATCTCTGAATGCTGATCTATCCAGTCAAAATGATACTTGCAGTGAGGATCTTGTTCTTGATTACAGTGTGTCGTTGCACTGTGAGGTACAGAGATGTGCCTGTCAGAGTAGTGTAAAGTGGCATTAGTGACAAAGAGAATTTGACCTTGTTTACTGGAAAATCACCAGGTATTTGGTCTCTACTGGAAAACACTGTACCAGCAAGATTCTGGATATCTATAGTGACTGAGACAGCTGTGGAGCAATGATGGATATTTTGAGTAAGAACAGCAGGATCAGGGCTTGGCTGGCAATAGAGAAGCATACAGGAGGGCAAATTATGCTGCAAGGTACCCCTGTGCAGTCTTTAAACATTTACTGCATGAGTGGTAGACTAATGTTGTATATCCAGTCAAAATGTTCTGAGGGTACAGAAGAGCAGGACTGATAATCCTTTGAGGTTTGTGTGCTAGAAACTTGCACGGCATTTGTGGTTTTACAGACACGTCCTACTCATCTCTTTCAAGTGCTCTAAGTTAACTCATTTGCAATCCTATGGGAGAGGACTGGCAAAGTTTTGAGGGTTTGGTTGGGGTGGGTTTTTTTTGTTTGCTTTCATCATGGTGTGGATTTGGGGTGTTTTTTCCTTACCTTAAATTGAGTTAGTTTCCAGAATGAAAGCTTTTTCACTCACCTCTAGTTTGCATAAAATCCAAGTTTGTAGCTGTTGTGGTATTCCTTCTCTGTTTCAAAATATGGCATACATTATCACAGTCTAGACCAAGATTGCTCGGATATTCAAATAATATTGGAAAGTGGGAACAGTTTCTTTCGGTTTACTAATGAAGTTGAAATCTTTACAACTGACTGCAGTTTACTTCAGATGATTTCAAGCTGTACCTGATGACATATATGTTCTAAACTCACTTTTACTACATTTTGTATTATGTAACTTTTATGTGTATGTTCTTGTTTGTTGGTTTTGGATTTGAAAGCACCCACATGACATCTACTTCAGAGTGAAGCAATTTTCATCTCTGCTTTCACTGTCACTGCATTTCCACTAATGCCATATACTGCATGAGACATTCATCCCACCCTTTGTATTTTAAGAAATTATGCAATTCTGAACACCTTGTTCATCTTTTCAAGGTAGCTTCTGAGGTTAACCTTAGTGATTACTTCCCTTGCAGAACAGTGAAAGTGGTTGTGAAGTCCATTTAGATAAAGGCACATAAAAAAAAGCACATATAGATGTGGTGCAGGTCTGGTAAAGAGAAACAGTACTCATGTGCAGTGCTCTGTTTGCTGTATTATGGAATCTGTGGCCTCATGCTCTATTCATTTCTCCTTTGGGAAACTTCCTGACTACTCCCACACAAAACAAAAAAACCCACCTATCAGACTTTCTTTTTGGAGAACAGACTCACCAAAGATCTTTTGACCATCTCCTTAGTGACATTTGCGGGCCATGGCAGAGAATGAAATTTTCATGTGCTTCTGGGGGCTCCTCAAGGAAGGGGCCTGACTACCATTAATCCAGCCTTTTAGTCAATGTGATGTTCCCTTTGTTAAGATTAAGGAGCAGCTTGGTTCAGTGATCAGGTTACTCTGTAACTATGTTGTAGGTTTACTTGATGGGTCAAAGAGCTAGCAGGTTTGCAATTCCTTGCTCTCAATGTCATGTGGGAAGGGGAGAGCCTCAGGGGCTGTGGGGCAGCTCCAGCAGGCTCTCCCGATGCAGGTGGACTTGAGGCACCAGAGCAGGTGCTCAGCACACGATGCTCATGCTGATCACTGCTGTTGGGAAGCGTCCTATGCCTCAGGTTCCCGACTGCTCTGCAGCAACTTGTTCTGAGACCCTCCTTCACTCCTCTGCTGTCACCACGGGGCTCCCCAGCAGTTACAGCAGCTAGGATTCCTACTCCTGTCCATGCTGCATCCTTCTCCCCCTCAGCTGGGCAGGGATGCAAAGCTGGAGGAGGTGAATGCTTTATGCATAGTGATGCCAGCTCCAGGGATTGTTATCACAGATTTTATAGCAACTATAACTTTTTTTTCTTACAGTCATATTTGTGAGAATGCAGAGATTCAGACTTATTTGAAAGAGAACTCCATTTTCAAAAAGGTTTTTTTGGGGGGTCGGGGGAAAAGATCTTGAAAAAATATGAAGTGGGCACTGTTTGAAGCTTTGTTGCCAGCCTGTGGTGAGCATTGGCCCCGAGATCCTCTAATATATTTTGCAGCAACAGGACAATTAAAAATTAAAAAAAGTGGGTTTGCTAGTGAAAGTGAAGAACAATGTTAACATTGGTGTGATACTTGCTCACCAGATAGGTTGTCTCAGAGGTCTGGAAGCTACTGATTGCAAGGCTTGGAAACCTGATCCCCTACATTTTAAATTAGTTTCCATAACCGATTTTATTGTTTTAAGGCAAACTTTACTATTTTAGCTCACAAAAAATCCCCAGCCACTCATGCCTGGTAGTTCAATGTGCACTAATAGTTTAAATACTTAAATTTTAAAAATCCGCTTAGATTGAATAATCTAGATCACTGCTCAGAACATGAGGAATTTAAAACCCAATGGTTTAACTGCCAGTGCCCTAGTTCACATGGTGCACACTTCCACTTTGGTAGCCTGGTGTGAGCTATCGAGAGGTGCTGCCCAAGCTGCGCAGAGCCTGGCCACTGGTCAGTGTGACAGACAAAACCCAGCCCCTTGCCTCCCAGACAAAGCTTTGCATCTTGCTGGACCTCCACAGGGCACAAGACCCCTGGGTCCTGTCTTGTTGTGGAGGACATCAGCAGGGATCTGATCTCTTTGGAAACAGGCAGTTGTTTCCACTCTGGCTTCCTCGTAAACACACAAAGAAAGGGATACTCCTCTGTTGGTGAGTGGCATAGCAGGCTGTTGCCTTGGCAGCAAGGTGACCTGGTTAGGAGCGAGCTCTGGAAGAGAACGAGGAAAATGAGGATGAGACATTCAGGAATTTTCTTCACTCAATTTTATTTAGCCTGCCCTGAGCCATCAAGAGAGGGAAAGCCTATGTCGATAGAGGAACTTCTGCAGCTTTTTGAAGGGCCATCTGGGTAGCTTTTAACCTGCTTCTGCCTCACTTAAATAAACAAGGAACATTTAGAAAAAGCCTCTTTCGTCTCATGCAAGCATGACTATACAACTGGGCCTCTTTCTCTCCATACAAGCTGTCTGCGCTTATGCCTGGGAGAAGAGTTACTTGAATTTGACTTGGTCACTAATTTTTTTTTTATGTGACCTGGATCAAGTTGCTTAGTAGCATTTGCCAAATTATAAAGCATTTTGAATGAAAGGACCTGTGTAAATACCAAGAATTATTAATTCATTGAGAGGTTTGAAAGAGCCTTACAAGCAGGAATGTATTAAATGTGAACATGCTCCAGTGAGATGGCTGACACTGGGGATGGGTGAAGTAATCATCATTCATAAGAAACACAGCAGTTATTTAACAATTCACAGTAGGACAACCCAACAATGTAGTACAGGAAGTTAAGAAAAGTACAAGTTCATTTAAGGCTATGGAGGGAATTAGGGTAATGAAAGTAATTGATTTGACTGGAACATAACCAGGTCACCCTGCTTGTAAAATAAGCTTCGTAACTTTTTAGTGATCAGAAATGGTCCCAACATACATTCTCTGCCCTGGTCAGGATCCAGGACTGTTAGAAATACAAAGCAAGCTGTCATGAGGCACTGACAACAAGGAGCTTTTCAGTCAGAACAGTGCCGTCTTAAAATACCTTGAGGCTTTCATGGAGATTGCCCACCTCGTGGCGGATTGAATTATTAGTCTAAGAGCTTTTGGGTAAAGGCCCAGAGATTAATCTAAAGTCTGTCCTGTGAATGTAGACCCTGTCAGTTCATCAGAAAACTAGCAGAAGCCTTTGACTCTGAAGCTTTGTTTCACAAGGTGCATTATGTCTCCAGTTAGCCTCTGTCTTTCACCAAGATACTTTGCTGCTACCTGTCTTGTGATGATAACTGTCCACAGACTAACAGATAAATGCATGGGTAGATCACTGTTCTGAATAGACACAGGCTCATGTCGTAACCCAGACCACTCTTGTTGGTGTTAGATTGCCATGAGCTCAGTCTCTACCGAGACTCTGAGACTGGGTCTTCAGTCAGAGCAGCTTTGACTCTGTGCAATCTTCCCTGGCATTTCTCTATTTGTCCGCTAAAGAAGTGTCCTTCATTTGGATATTAAGCTCCATTGACTGCAATGTCCTTGATTGTTCCACAAAAAATCAAACCTGAGGTGTATCATGCTAAATGTGGCACTTTCTGATCTTCATGGTTTGAATTTGTCATGGCATAGCTCTTTTCAGTTATATGATGATTGAAGTGTCTACATATATGTACCTTCCTGACCCAGGCTGGGGCAATCCCAAGCACAAATACAAGCTGGACAGAGTGTGGATTGAAAGCAGTCCTGAGGAGAAAGACTTGGGGGTGCTAGTTGACAAGAAGCTCAGCTTGAGCCAACAATGTGCACTCACAGCCCAGAAAGCCAGATGTATCCTAGGGTGCATCAAAAGCAGCATGGTCAGCAGGTTGAGGGAGATGATTCTTCCCCTCTACTCCGCTCTTGTGAGATCCCACCTGGAGTACTGTGTCCATCTCTGGAGCCCTCAATGCAAGAAAGGCATGGAACTGTTGGAGCAGGTCCAGATGAGGGCCAGACATCTGCAACATCTCCTCTGTGAGGACAGGCTGAAAGAGTTGGGGTTGTTCATCCTGGAAAGGAGAAGACTCTCGGGACACCTTACTGCAGCCTTCCAGTATCCGAAGGGGGCCTACAAGAAAGCTGGAGAGGGACGTTTTACAAGGGCTTGTAGTGATAGGATGGGGGTAATGGCTTCAAACTGGAAGAGGGTAGAATTAGATTAGAAATTAGGAAGAAGCTCTTCACCATGAGGGTGGTGAGACACTGGAACAGGTTGCCCAGGGAAATTGTGGATGTTCTGTCACTGGATGTGTTCAAGACCTTGTCTGATGTGGCTTTGCACAGCCTGGTCTAGTGGGAGGTGTTCCTGCCCACGGGAGGGGGTTGGCACTAGATGATCTTTAGGTCCCTTCCAGCCCAAACCATTCTGTGATATGTTTGTCAATAGGTGTCGGTCTGCTTCTAAGATCAATGTGTATGAATGAAAAGGAGAGTTGTCTTGTTGCCATCTGAAGGAAGGGAAATGCAAATAGAGGAATGCTTTCATCTCCATTCTGGATGATCAACCCAAGAGGAATAAGTCCCATTTTCAGAAGTATTGGTTTGGTTGTCATAGTGACCAACCTGAATACTTGGCTCCCGTGCTTTATCAAGAATCATAAAATGCATTGGAAAGGAGCTCAGTTCCCCTTATAGTTTGCTTTCTGCTGGAAGTATGATTCTTTTAATCTTATGAAGCTGCTTCTATGTTATTCTTTCATTAGTAAATCACAAGGAAATTCTGGAAACTGTGAAGCATTCCTCTAATTTTGCATCTTAGTGGATGAAATTTAATGTCACTGGGTTTGTATTACTAGGCTTGAATCTGAAACCTGTCGAAGCAGGGCAGGTGGTGGAAGATGACTTGCAAGCACTCAGTGAGATCCTTTGTTGCTATTAAAAAAAAATCATGTTGTTAGAGGAACTCCAGGTACATCTGAATTTCACTGAGAATGAGCTGATGTATATACATTTAGAATAAAATTCCATTCAGTGTCCTTTAACTTCAATAGCAGCAACACTCAGATAAAAAAACCATAGAACTGTTAGTTTGCAAAGCTCTTTAAAAGAAGCGTAAGACAATTAGTATCATTGTTAATCTTGTCAGTTAGGAGCCTGTGATACTTTTGAAGCCAAAGCAAAGTATTCACTGGTTATAATGTGTCATCGTGGAGAACCTGCTGTGAGTTTTGCAAGATGTATTCATTTTTATTTACCATTGTGCATGAGTCCTGGCTGAAATAAAACCAGGAAAGAATGGTGTGCTGTAGACAGGCTCCTTGCAGGGACAACCCATGGTGTGTAAATTGTAGAGACAGGGTCAAGGCTTTGAGACTATTCCCTTCACCCGTGTAATGAATGATGAAGCTCACTAATGAGAAAACAATTCCGGTAAATTCAAAGTAGGGCAGAAGACTGGAAAAGGTCAAAGGCTCTTCCCTCCCCCTCCCCCCCAGTCAAAGCTGTCTACTTAACCCAAAGATGCCAAAGATCTGTAGACTTGCACAAGAAGTGGAAGATTCTTGAGTAAAATGGGTGAATTTCCAGGTGATGTTAATTTATTTTCTTTCTCCACCCCACCTCCCCCCCTTCTCTTCTGTCTCTGAAGATGCAGGAATTGGAACAGAGAGTGATAGAAGCAGAGCAAAGAGCTGAGGATGCAGAGAAACAGGTAAGAGATTCTCTTATCATACAAGCCCAGAAGTAACTTACTAGACTATCAATCAGACAACACTCTAGAGCGATGTGCTTTGCTAGGGAAACATTGATTTACAGTGGTGAACGGATTTTCTGGTCTACTTCCCAGTCTTTGAGCCTGAGCTGTGAAGAGGTGCCAAAATAGGTTCAACCCAGATTGAAAACCAGCACCTTGTATCTATCTCTCAGCTTCACAGTCTTTACCACTTCAGCCATGATAGGCATGCTTGGTCATGGAAAAGGAAGGGGGTGTTGTACCTCAGGATTAAAGTGCAGAGATAGAACTGCCTGGCAAGCACTCAGAAAACAAATACTTAAGAGTACTGGTAAGGACTTGTCTACAAGGAGAGAAAGTTCTGAGAAAGAAGTAAGGGTGTGTCTGCTAAACCTATCAGTTGCTTTGGATTTTCTTTTAATTATTACTTCTCTGGTTCAGGAGCCCATGGAGGAAAGCAGTAAGAGCTGGATCCATTGCATATAACAATCTGAAAATCAGGCATATTGTCTAAGCTAGTCCTTCTGCACTTCTTGGATAATGGGCTGGGGAGGGGAGGTGTGGAAAGAAAGAGAGAGACTTCAGCTTGTGAGCAAGCCATAAAGAATAATGGACCTTTGGGAAGCAGACTGTTGTACAGGCTGTGTGTGCTGTAAGGAGTATTATGAAAACAAAAGAACTATGAAGGGACAGATGATCTGAGCTCCTGCATCATTGCAGACCACTGCAGAAGGGAAGGTTTGTAGTGAACCAGCTCCCTCCAGCTGGACAAGAGTTGCAGGACTGAGCGTCGAGACAGAGATTAAAGCACAGAACTAAAAGCCCTGCAAGATGGCCAAGAATGGCTGTCAAAGATGACTTCAGTAGTGAAGGACTGAAGAGGCAATATTGTAAGCAGTGGGAAACATTGCCTAGGAATCAAGAACTTGGAAGTACCTGGTAAAGTGTTCTGTCTGCATAACATACTATTCCATGCCAGTTTGATACAGACATGAAGCTTTTATTTCTTTTTCTGACCAGTTTAAATATAGGAAAGATGCTGTGTCTAGTTGCCATGCTATTGGCCTCTATGCTAGATAACAACTGCCAGCCAAGAACAATAGTTGTTCTTGAGAGTGGTATCAGTAAGTCCACACCCAACCAAGACAGACAAAGGTAACATTGTCACTGTGACAGCACCAGCAGGAAATACAGTTATTGCTGCAGGCCAATGAAGGAGGTTTCATGCTAGCAGACCCCTCAATGATAGGTGTAGAATGTCCATGATAGGATAAGATGCAATGACAGCAAGGGAACACGTGAAGAACAACTCAGATTCAGGTCAGAGAATGGGCAAGAAAGGGAGAACTTGGCTGGGAAAGTGTAGGAGAAATGAGGGTTGCCTTCACTCACCTGCTACCAGCAGTTCTGCAGCCATGTGTTGGCAGGTCCTAAAGGGGAGTACTAGTGACCCTCAAAGTTTGCCTTTCCAGCAGCCTTATCCACATCCAAACCTATGTGTTCCTAGAGACATACTTCATTGCTGCCAGAAGGCCTGAAGAAGTGACAGCATAAGAGTAGGATCATTCCCTTCCACTAACAAGTACATTTGCCATGGATGAAAAGCAGCTGACAAATGAGAGGGCTCCACATCAACTGCAAAATCCCTTGTTATCTTTCTCTCCAGGAGTCTGGGAGGTTGGATTTGTTAATTCAATGGGCTCCCTGTAGCTGCCAACCTCAATTAAGGAAATCACATGTTTGTAGTCCCCTCTCTGAGCCTCTAGTACAGAGTCAGCATTTGGGCATCAGACAGAAAGGAGGGGTCGTTTCTTTTTACTATAATCACCCTAAACTCTAATGAAAACACATC
The DNA here is from genome assembly GCA_033439905.1 of Ceryle rudis. Lineage (NCBI taxonomy): Eukaryota > Metazoa > Chordata > Aves > Coraciiformes > Cerylidae > Ceryle > Ceryle rudis. Next base: position 68,897 of record JAAGNO010031179.1, read on the forward strand.
CGACTCAGCAGGCTTAGTTTTCTGGCTTGGCTGTTGGGTGCCTACCTTTCTGGTTCAGTATGAGGAAGAGGCATTTTGCTTCTCTGCCTAATGCAGTCAGACAGGAGGACAAAACACAGTTCTGCAAGTATGAAGTGTAGGCTGCTCAACAGAGCATGAGTAACACTCTTGCACAGACTCTGAGCTCAGATCATTGCCTGCATTCTGCCTTCCTGGTTCCAAACTCATGCCAAATTAATGGTATTTGAATTTGGTTTCTTTGCAGATTTAGTCCCTCTGGCTTGTGTTGGAACCAGGTATTTTCCCATTATCAAATGCTGCACTTGGCAGGTTTGAGTTAAGTTGACTGAATTCTGTTCACCTTTAGAAATTAAGTATTACATCCATTGCAATAGGATGAGGTAATGGTAAAACCGACTGGCATAACGAGAGGCATAGGTTTTGAAGAAAGCAAAGAGGTTTTAAAAAATTGCTAAAAACTTGAAAGGCTGCAACAGCAGCTAGATTTAGTGCATTGAAACTTTGTCTGTAGTGAAGGAGCATTACACTGCTGCTTCTCGTGCTGCAGTGAAGTGTTGGCACTGGCAGGAGCTCAAAGATAGGCAAAACTTCTGAAACATCTAACATGGTAACTCCTTAGCTGATCTGGAAAAAACACTTGTCAAAAAGCTGGAAGTTGCCAAAATACTATCTAAGCTGGGGATAGGAGGAGGAAGGAACCCTGTAGCACATTTCCCTATGGAAATCTTGATCTGAAGCAAATGGCCAGGACTTTGTGGTGTAGACCTTGGTAGTGAATGAGGTAAAAAGCTGACCACTCTATTGCAAAGGGGGAAAAAGCGGTGTACCCTCCCCATATGTCTAGGAGACTTTAGTGCCTGTGTGGTCTCTGACTAATAGCATGCAAACATTTCAGAATCCATACTGTATTTATCTGTTCATGGTTCAGTTTGCATCTATTACTGCTTCAGTATTACAAATGAATGGACAATATTCTTCTAACAAATGTGGATATAAGCAAAGTGTGACCTGAAGGGTAGGCTTTGTTTGTTGTTTTTTTTTCCTTTCCCAACTTCAAAAATACGAAACCCCCAAATAGTTTCAGTTAAGATCTTACCACTGAACAAGCAGTTCTTTCATTTACATTGCTTTGGTTTTTATATCCCTCTGATTGTCATTACAGGTCAGAGTTATGGAAGAGAAGATAAAACTAGCCAACGTGAAGACTAGTGAATCAGATAGCACTCTGCACAGGAAATACCAGGAACTGATGGGCACAGTGCAAGGAAAAGAAGATCTGATCAACAGATTGGAGACACAGCTAGCAAAACAGGTAAAGGTATTTTCTGCAGGGAGACCTGTAGCTTTCATGAGTTGGAGAGATTCTGTAATGTATGTTTCAAAGGTACAGATTATGTCTCCATCACATATTAGCCTCTCAGTTGCCTTCAGATCAGTTGTAAAATGGTGCCTTAATCAGTGCAAGGTGGTCCTCTTATAGGAGATTGGTCAGTGTCCTTAAAGGACTTCCTTATGTTTGTGTTGAGACACTGAACTGTAATGCTAGTGTATGGTCGCAGTATTTCTCTGGCTTTCTACCATATAGATTGCTCAGCAAAATCATTGTGTAGCCCATCTTGGACCTGGCATATGCTGCTTCATGGAAAGGGACTTTTTTCAGTCTTTATCAGTCCTTTAGCATAGGTTATCTCTTGTTAGATATCCTCATTATAAAAGAGTGTCTGTTTCCCAGTAGGGATAGTTCTTAGTCTCTTCCATTCTCAGCTGGTGGAAGGAAGGAGCTACATCTACAGCAGGTCTTGTATTTTGGCTCTAGTAAAGCCCTTGCCCTGTGGCCTTTATAACATTAGGAATGAGATATTCTTATATGTTGCTACGTAAATTACTTTTAAATGGAAACAGCTCATTAGAACTTTATGCAAAAACTATTTTGCCATTTGAGTTAATTTTACATTTAACTAATTGTCACCTATTTCAAGGGCAAAACAGATTGGTAAACTGTCTGAACTTACTCATACCAAATGTAGCGTGGAGATCAGGCATCAGGTCTTTGTGGTACTCTGGGTTTCAGGGCACTTCCCCAGGCCAGCTTGCTCAGGCAGAATGTAGATGAAGTTTCTGCATTTTGGAGGAGAAAGGTGTTCAGAAGGAGCTACAGTAGTGATCAAAGTCTGGAAGCAGCTCTTCTAATCAAAGGTGGAAGAAATTAAGATTTACCCCAAAATACAAGATGTCATTTGCTTAAAATCAAAAACCACAAGTGTGAAAAATATTCTGTTAACAGAAATCTTTCCATTCTAGCAACAAGAGACAAAATGAGTTTCTAGAAATGAAAGCCAAACCTTGACAATGTCAGCCAAGAAAAACTCTTTATGAGCGTCACCAGTTTAGTTTCAGAATGGGATGGGATGGAATGGCAGCAGCACTGTAAGGTCACTAAGGGCTCCTGTAAGGCATCCTATTTGTTTTCACTGGGATGGGGAGAGCTGTGTAGTTCAGAGCATTAATGAGAGAACTCTGAGGTAATGTCTGGACCACACAATAGCATGGGACACAAAGAATCTCTAGCTCCTTCTGGATTTTAAAGCACAATAACTGCATCTACAGGTGCTGTGCTTGAGTGGGTTGGCTCTGCTTAGAGGCACAGCTTACTAGGCTCTGTGACAATGCTGTGGTCATGTCACTATTCTACTTTAGGATCCTAAATAAAGTCTTGGCTTTGCACTTCACCCTGTAGCAAAGCAATACTATGAATCTCTTGCCCCTTGGTCCCTGATCTGAGTCAAGTCCAGATCATTAGGGATTCAAAGGCATTGCCTGTGCGACGGATATTCAGAGGACTACAGTAGATCCACTACATGTGCCAGATCATTTCAGACCAGTAGGCCTGTCTGATATTCTGACTCCAGCAAGGCTGGTACCTGATGATTAGGAGTACACACAGCCATAGTCAAGGAGAAAAACTAAACAAATTCTCCTCTTCAGGCATTAGATTTGATTACTTTTGTTTCATCGCATTCAACTACAGATGTTACTGTTACCCATAATGTTGCCAAGATCTATTTTAAAGTCAGCAAACATATTTGAGTAAGAGTTTTTAAATGTGCAGTTGTGATGATGCATAGCATGCAGTGATTAAAAGCAACACGAGGATGTGGGGCATTTCCTACAGTCTGCTGTGTATATATGTAGTATTCATTAACTGAACTTGCACTCTTCAGTGTGAAAAACTTAAAAAGAGAGCAGGCAGGAAGCACTGATGTTTTTATTATCATAATTACTGGTATTTGCTCACATTAGAAAAAAAAAAATCTAGCAGAAAACCCAGGAGCTGCTACCAGAAGGTATTACCTTTGTCCATTTAATTAGAGAAACAGGGCTGAATGTGCAATGCAGCACATCCCTCCCTCCCTTGCTACTGCAACTGATTTCTCCTTGTAGTTGTTTAAATCATTATGTAGATAGGAGACTTTTCAGTGACATTGCTCCGATGAAGCCACACAGGAGATGAACAGAAGGCTTCAGGTAATCATAGCATCAATTCAGGATCTTTCAAACAAAATTACCAGAAAAGAAAAAGAAAACAAACCACAGCTGAGAAAACACAGCTGCAAAAATGATGTTACAGTAATATTACCCAAGCAGATACTTGGGGGGAAAAATATTCATTGTGAAAATGAGCAGTATTCCCATAACAAGTTTGTGTGGAGTAGAACCTGTTTTAATGGATATATAAACATAGAACCACTTACACCATCTCAAAGCCTCCTAGCAGGCTTTAGCGTTTCAAGGTCAGGATGGAGCTTTTTTATCCCGAGTCTATCTTTTTTATTAATTTTTTTTTTTTCTTTTTTAAGTTCCTCAATGAGAATATTGTGTGCAGGTGTTTAAATATGTTGCTGGTATTAATTTCCAGCTCATTCACCTTTAAAGCCTATACTCTACATTTGTGCTTGCAGCAATTGAATCCCTTTTGCTTGGAATTATTGTAGTGTTTTATAAATCACTTACAGGCACTGCTTAATTCCTATTAACTTCAGCCAACGATGTGTGTGTGTAGGCTGGTGGAACGCTACAGATTCTCAACAACAAACAGCAACATTGCTAAACCAACTAATACAAGAAAAGTTTCGAACTGTAGTCAAAAGAAACTGTGGCAGCTGGTCAGTCATTACTTGAGCTGAATTTTACCGTTTGTCACCAAACTCTCATACCCTCTGAACTGGACTCCAGGGAACATGCAAGACAACTAGAGCTTGATTTTTTCTGAGGCCAACTAAATAATAATATCCAAATTGCAATCTTTAATCTTTCATCTGGAATGGGAGCTTCGATGTTTAAGTCACTCCTGATGCGGTAATTTACTGAGAACAAACACTTGGTTGTACTCTCTTAATGCATCTGATCTTTTTTTGGCACAGAAACAGTTGCGGACTGAGGAAGCCAAAATTGTTCAAGAGAAAGCCGCCAAGATCAAAGAGTGGGTAACGTTTAAGCTGAGAGAGGTGGGTCTTTAGCTTGCTACTGTTTTTCAAGGCCTATGAGTAGGTACGGTGGCTGCGCTGCCAGTGGACTTCTATCTATGTCCTCTTGTCTGAGGTCAGTCAGTCTCCCATAGAGGCTTTCTGCTTGTGTGTCACTACCCACATTCAGTTGCAGAACTAGGTTTGTCCCTCTTACCAGGGGCTATCTACTGCTTTGGGCAAACTAGAAATGACTGTGGAAACATTAATGCCCAAAAGCAGTCTCTAAAGATTTACTAGTCACAAGTGGCTTTTTCCTAGCTTTCCTCTGCATCTCCCTTTTTTCTCTGGGTGCAGTTTCTGTCTTTTTCTGGCAAACCAGGTGTGACACAAACATGTTATTCCTTGTCATCTCTGACTAATGCTGTTTTCCTACTACCCAGCATTTTCTCATGTCTAACGTCTCTCTCTTATCCATCCTGTGGACTTATGCCTCTATCTTTGTCTAACTCAACACCTAGAAAACCTAACAAGGTAGCAGTGGGTCAGCATGCTGCTTTGAAGATGCAGTAATAGTTTACAACTGCTAGTGGGGCTATCTGGTCTTTCCTTTTTATTCCAAGTTTTAAAGCCATGTATCTCCCAGTTTATGCCAGAAAGGGAGTTTGTTGGAGTTGGAGAAGCAGTCTTTGTTGACACTAATTGTGTTGCAACATGACTTTGTATCTCATTAGATTGCCTAGATAATTCACCAGTCTGCTGTGCTGCTTCTCTTACATTTTCATACATGAGATAACTTTAAGGTGCATCTACATTACTGACTGGTGCAGCACAAAGGAGGAAGCACAGGGATTGACTTGCTGTAACCTGCTGTGAATCCAGCACCATTCATTCACATTCTATCTTCACTGGCAACAAAGTTCATGCTAGATGCTGATTCTAGGTGCATACCATGCACAAGTGGGCCACTGCCAGCTGAAGGACTTTGTGTTGCAAATGGGTTCCTCTAGACAGCACCAGGAGTGCAATTTCAACTTTGATTCCATCAAGAGGGAAGCCTCTTCAGATGCGCCACTGCTGTGTTTAAGAATATATGCTGCGACACTTCAAGCAAAGATGCAAATTTGCAAAGAACAACTCATGCACCTAATTTTAAATGTATATGCACCATTAATCTTGGTCCCCTAGATCAAGGGGATCTCCTTTTACCACCTACAGAGTGAGGGGGGAAATTCTCCTCTTGGGTAATAGCTTTTTTGATTGTCTCCTTTGTGACAGTTGTTACGAGTAAATTATGTACAATAGCATGGAAAGAAAAGACCTATTTGAGAAGTGCAAATAGTATACACAGAGGCTATTTGAGAAAGCAGAGCAAAGTGTTGAAGGAGGTTCCAGTGGAGCTGCTGAGTAGAAGGATTTTGAAGTGACTGGTAGACTCACCTTTTTTCCTTTTCCTGTTAAGACATTTGAATGTAACAAAGATGAAGTTATGTTCTGTGTAGTGGAACACGTGCACACACAGTTTTGCATTATTTTTCAGTTTTTATTATTGTTGTTTCATAGCTTGAGCTAGAAAATTACCACCTGAAAAACTGTAATCAGAGGCTGATGGACCAAATTGAAGCCCTTCAGGATACTTTGCAAGGTAAATGTGTTCACCTGGCATTGTAGCCTAGTAATCACCAGAAAAGTAGAAGTTGGGATCCCTGGGTTGTATTCTTAACTTAGTCAGAAATTAACACTTGCGACGGTGAGCAAACAGTAGAATTGCTCTGTTCCTCAGTGTGTCCATTTTTAAGATGGATATAAGGTTGCTTACCTGCTTTAAACTCTTAATTGGCTTCCCACCAGCGACTGAACATAGATATCTTGGTTTGAGTCTGATGTTGCCATTAAATTAAGCCACGGAGTCCCAAATTAGAAGCAGTCATTGAAATACACAGCAAAACTCTCCATTCACTTCAGCATTGCAGGGTATTTCACTTGACCTCCACATGTGACTTGTCCTCATACCCCCTGAACCTCTGCTGGCATGTGAGCTGAATAACTGAGGACTGAATGGGCCAAGGCAGCAGCTCTCTGCTCTGACTTCAAAAGCTGGGTTCCTCTGTTCTATCAGGATGGGTTGGAGAAAGCTGATTACAGTGCTTTTGCTTTTGGGGTTCTTCTTTGGTGGATAGATGGAGACCTTTGGTCTCTGGGGCTTGAAATCAGCTCTTTCATAGCAACACATCTGAGGAGGGAATTCTCTCTTAACCGTTTTCTTCCAGATTTTTTTTTTTTTTTTTTTTTTTTTTTTTTTATGTTTTTGGTTTGGTTACATTAAGTTGATTTTGTTTTCAGTACTTCCCTGGGGTTGCAGGCAG